>JAKSZT010054329.1:2220384-2232411 GCA_026826555.1 Tolypeutes matacus | reverse complement strand
ATATCATATCATATCATATCATATCATATCATATCATATCATATCATATATCATATCATATCATATCATATACAAAGCAGCAAGATTAAAAATCATGGCTGGCTTCCTAACAGGAACGGGGAAGGTAACAGTGTAATCGAAAGAAAAGCTTAAAGTGCCAAAGGAAAGAAAGAAAAAATGTTGATACAAAGTCTTGTATCAAGTGAATATATCATTCAAAACTGTAGGCAAAGTAATGACATTTTCAGATAAACAAAGGAAGAGATAAATTATTTAGAAATTATGTCATGCAGAGAAAAAAGATGCTAGATGAAAATGCAGAACTCCAGGAAGAGATTTTTCATTCTAGAATATATATTTAGGCACAACAGTACTTTTAAATTTCTTCTTAAATTATCTAACATATAATTACTATTTAATGCATAGTAATAACAAATAAGTTGCATGTTTTATAGCATATGAAGTATAAAGTATATTAAAAAGTTTCACAAAGAGGAAACTGTAATTGACCTTTTAAGGTTATTATATCCCAAATAAAATAGGCTTATTTTAACTTAAGGCAATTTTCAATAATTTTATTATATCTTAAACACATTTAATTAAGTATACAATGTAATTAATTACAGTTAGAGCATTAATGATTAATTGCAATAATATCTTATTAAAATACATAAGATTGTCACTAAAAGAATAATAAAAATAGATCTCTTAAGTACCAGTGGGGAAGAACCTAAAAACTAAACAACACAAATTTACTCAAGTAGCACAAAAGAAGACAGGAAATGAAGAAAAAAAGATTTAGAAAAAATATAAAGGATGAATAAATAGCAAACTGAAATAATGTAAATTTAAATTGAAAAATATTAGCAATTACATTAAGTGTAAATTTTACAATATTTTATGTTTAAAAGACAGAATTTGCCAAACTTGATATAATGGAATATGCTTTGACAATGAAAAGAATGTACTCGTGATATATGGAGAAACCTAAATAGATCTAAAAAGCAAAAAGGACAGCCACAAATGAGTAAATCCTGTGATTCAATTTATATGAAGTTCTAGAATAGGCAAAACTAAAATAGAGTGACAACAATTAGGGCTAAAAAGGCATTTGACTAAAAATAAAGAAATTTTCTAGGTTGATAATAAGCTACCCCTTGTTACCCTACACTTTAAAGCTCTGCACTTCATTAAATGCAAACTTTATCTCAATAAAAGTTGTATTACAAAAAACTTATTAAATCTCAAAGTCACAAGAAAAAATACTAGTTAAATCTAGTGATTATTTCTACAAAAAAAAAAAAAAAAAAGGCAGCACACCAACTCTCATCAAAAATTTCATTTCCATGAATGGAATATCTATAAATATTTTATTAAAATTGGTACTAACAGTGACTTTGAATAGATAAATCAGACTCACAAAATTGATGTTTGTGCTTCCCCAAATCAAATGACAACATCCGCCATTACCTCCAGACCAATAACATGGTCATATCTCAGCTTCTCACAAGTAAAGCTCCTAATTTGAGAGGAAATAGCTTACATTTCAGTTTTTGCAGGACTCCACTAATGTGAACTATGTGATTTGGGAGAACACTTTTTAGGGATGGATTTTACAGTGTTAGACTTAGGTGATGGGTAGAATTTAATTCTGGAGAAGGGAGAATGTATCAAATAGGGACTTGGTATTCAAGTAAGTAGATATAAAACACAACAATCTTGCTGGAACTTGGACAGGATAGTGGGTTATAGCAAATGACATAAAGATGTGTGATCTTCCTGGGAGTAAGAAAGCTTTAGAAAGGGATCTTTTACCAGAAGAACTATATACCAGGAGAAAGGGAATATTCAGATATTTTCAGAGTTGTTGAATAAAACCTGTGACTTCTTACGGATACAAGGATGACTAAAATACTATCACAATCCTCCGGTTAGATTGGAGGCTTATGAGGACCACATTACAAATTGAGTTTTGGCTCAAGACTGCTTCAGAATAGGCCCTATGTGTCTGTGAATCTATCCTCTATTTCTCCATTATTCAATGCTTAATTGGAACAGATTACTTAGTATCTTAGTATATCTGGAAGAACCGTCCTATTTATTCTTCTAAAATAATAACCCTTACATCATAGATAAGATAGAAAATCCAAAGAGAAACCACATTTTATAAGGAATTTCAGAGATAATAGTAATCAAAGAATTGAAAATTCAAGTCCCTATTATTTCACCATTGAATTAATTGGACTGGCCCATGAAACAAATAGGTGAATTATATCATATGATAATGGACTACTGTAATATCACAGAGATGGTACCCCAATAGAAACTGCAGTGCCAGGAATAGTAGCTTGATCAAACTATCAGAACTTCTAGCACCTGGTATATAGCTCTGATCTTGTGAATGAATTATTCTCTAACCCATAAAAGGGCTAAACAAAAGAAATTCACCTTATGGCAAGAGTCAATATTATTTTTCCCCGAGACTATGTTTTCTTCTGTCATTATTTTTCATAACAGGATACCAGGGGATTTAATCTAATGAATATTATGCGAAATATTATAATTGTTCACTATACTTATACAATCATGCAAAATAGACTGTTGAATAAGGCCCATTGAAATAGAATTGAAGTACTCGAGTTAACTGTCACATTTATGAATTGTCATCTGGGACCATCTACCCCACTTGAAATGTCAATGTGTTTCCTGATGAGACCTGCATAAGAACCACCCACCTGAATCCAGCCCAAATTGCAGACTCATAAGAATTTTTTTTTTTAATTTTAAAGTTATGTTTTGGTGTTGTCATTTTATAATGACTTATTTTTGGATTGAATTATGTGGCTTTAAGGCCCCAATTTTTGGTTTCTTTTATTTGCTAGTACACAGTAATAGGTAATTTATACATGGCAAAATTACACTGTAGCAGGTTGGCAGTTTGACACAGTTATGAATTCCAAAAATAGATATTGGATTATGCTTGTAAACTGTCCTGTTCATCTGGGCACGATTAAGTTATGATTGGGGCTTTGATTGGGTCACATCAGTAGGGTGTTGAGCCCAGCCCCTTGGTGAGTGGGGAATCAAAGTTAAAAGATATGGCAAAGGACAGAGTTGGAGTTTTTGAGTTAGAGTTCTGATGTTGTGTCTTGAGCTGGAGCCCCAGGAAGTGAGCATACAGAGGAGCTTGGTTGTGAGGAAAGAGAGAAAGCCCCTGGAAAAGAGATGAGCTGTTCACTGGACAGTTCACAATGGGCCTTGTGGAAAGAGGCAAAGCCTACAGTGCCTCATAGTCTTCAGCTGACCTTGAGAGGTCAGCCTGGAGAGAAACAGAGCCCTAGGAAAAGAGGAACCCATGAGGCCTGAACCCTGGCAAACATTAGCAGCTATCTTGCTCCAACACGTGGCCATAGACTTTGGTGAGGGTAGTAACTTATGCTTTAAGGCCTGGTAACTGTAAGCTTCTACCCCCGATAAATACTCTTTATAAAAGCCAACTGATTTCTGGTACTTTGCATCAGCATCATATTGGCTGACTAATACATACACCATTGCCAGAAATTTGAAGATAAAGATCATGAAGAATTTTCAGGGACTGCCACATGAGTAGAGTTCTTAGAAGTCCTGTGGTCTAGGGCATGGAGACATTCCATCAAATTTTTTTTAAAAATAATAGTTATTGCCTGACATGTCCTACCACAGGAAAGTAGATACAGTACTTGATGGGTCTTTGTATTTTGGAAGTAACAGATACTATACATAGGAGTGTTATTGTCAATCAGCAACTGAGAAGACTACTAGTTGTCAGGGGGACCCACTGATAATGGTAAAGCAAGAAAGGGCTCAGACCCCTTTTAGTGAAGATGAGTGTTGCCTGAGCAGTTAAACAACTGAGAGATGACACTTGAGTATGAGGAAGACCTAACCTGTGTAGTTGGACGAGTAAGTTGATGACTATCAATTATGAACATAAGACCAGCTGCAGCAGTAAGGACTGTAGCTTGATTTTCTAAACACTTTGTCTTTTTTTAATATTAAACTTTATTTTCATAGATGTTTTAGATTTACATTTACAGAAAAATTACACCAAAAGAATAGGGAATTTCTATATAAAACCTCTCCCATACCCACACACAACATGCATTTATTTGAATAAAAAGATATATTTCATAATATAATTGCATAAATCACATATATTTGATGAAATTTTTGGAATTAACTTAAAAACCCTCATTGTGAAAATTCATTGGGTTTTAAATTTCAAAAAAAGACTTAAATTTTCTTTTTATTTTTTTAAAGATGTGAAAAGACAAAAGAAGATTAAAGTCCATTGTTAAGTCTTTAATATATTTATGGATATGGAATAAGACTTTGAGGAAATGCTCTCTTGAGGTTATCATTTTGAATCATTCTCTTTGAATAGATGTTGTAAGAAGTAGAGAAAAGTCCATTTATTGTCAAAGATTCTCTGAAATGGTAAAAGATGATAGGAACTGACAGACACAACCAGAGCAACAAAGGTTGACTACTACCAACACTTGAATTTGTGGGTACTAACTATTCACAAAGCAATTCAGGAGGCAACATCCCTACTTTCTTTTGGTCAGCTGCTCTCAAATTATCTCAGGAAGAGATCAACAAACAAAGCAAAACTGAAGCCCTGGAAAATAATGGTGGGATTATTTTCTTCTAATTCTATATCTTCTAATTTTCATAGAAGTTCAATGGAAAAAGGAACTTCAATTAAATTGTTTATATTTTGAGCATGTCTAATATGATAATTTAAATGAGTCTATACTTTAATCAGGAGTAAAGGGAGACTAAAATTATTAAGAGGATGCTAATAAGATAATAAAGTATATCCATTCAGGACTATGAGACAGAATAATATGAATGTGAAGAAGAAAATTCTAATTAAAAGCTTTATCATTTCAAAGGAAAGTGAAGCAACATTATGTCTGAGACTCTCAGAAAATGGAGGAAAGAATCATTTGAGTTGGATCCATTTTTTGTTTTAGTTTTAAAGAAGCTTTAGATTACATAAATGTTACATCAAAAATATAGGGGATTCCCATATGTCCCACTCCCTCCCTCTCCAACAATTTCCCACATAAACAACATCCCTCATTAATCTGATACATTTGTTACAATTGATGAACACATATTGAAGCATTGCTACTAACCATGGATTACAGCTTACATTATAATTTACACTCCCTCACAATCTTGTAAATTATGACAAAATATACAGTGGCTTGCATCAGTCAATGCAATGTCATGCAGGACAATTCCAATGTCTTGAAAATGTCCCAATGTTACACATATTTTTCCCTCTCTTTCCCCTCAGAAACTCTGGTGGCCACTGCCTTTATAACAATGATAAGAGTTCTTCCAGGTCTAGAAACATAATAAAAAGTCTATAGTAGAATAATAAGTCAACTTTTGACCATTATTCATTCCCCAATCTTGAGGATTTGGGGATGATGATGTTCATTCTGTTTCTAATTGGAGGGGTCTTAGATCCCATGGGGCAGATGAATGGAAATATCTTGCTAGCAGTTGCAAATACTCTCTGTTCCTTGGGATGGCCATTATTCAAGGAGAAAGCAGCACTCCTTTTCTCTCCTCTAAGACATGGTGGTATGGACAATGTTGTCACACTTCAAGCCAGTATATAAATGTCCAGTTTCTGCTGAATGAAATTCAGGAACAAAATTCACAGTTGTCTATAACTGCTATGATTTGAGCTCCCTTAAAGGGCTTTCTCAGTGGGGAATAGTGTTTTTTTTTTTAATTTCAGAACGATAAGCCAAAGGGGATTCATCATATAAAAGTAGAGGGATGTGCTTAAACTCTAAATCTGAATTGTATCATTATGGCTATTACTATTTTGCATTGCAGGAGAGAAGACACACTTGCAGTTACTTCACCACCCACTCTAATATCACCCAAATGACAGGCAGTCATGCAGTTTCTTCCCAAACTGAAATCAATGCATGGCGTTGCTGCAAAATAGTAGCTGAGAGTACAGAATTCAGTTACAAACGTTAGGCACTAAATTGACAGGGATGTTGAGGAGATGAGGTCTCAAGTAGATAAAGTTCCTAATGATTATAAGATATATTAACAATAGCCTAACATATAATTAGAGGGATCGTTTACATCTATGGCTTGATTTGAGGAAGCATGATGAAAGGTCCTTAAATCAAAACTATTTCACAGATAGATGGTGGAACCTACTATTCCAGTGACCCCTCTGAATTCTTTTAGACCAAACATTCCAGTGACCCCTCTGAACTCTCCAAGTCTCATTTAATTTATCATTCAGTGATGACAACTTCTTGAAATATTTAATTCATCCAAAGTAGGAGAACTAAATAAACATGAAACTTGAAGGGTAGAAGAATGCATGAAGTTCTGGCTGTTTATTGTTTGTTTGTTTGTTTGTTTTGTCAACAAACAAGTGATTGAAGACCCAAGAACAAGGAAAAGTAAAGTCTGGGGATTCCTCAAACCCTCCCAGTTTGAGGTCGGAGAAATTACTAGAGAATTCTTTTCCCCACCTTTCAAATCAAACACATCTTCCTTTGCCTCCAGCAGCTTTTTTATTGTTTTATATTGTCTTATCTCTACCTCTTTTTGAGTATTAAGTAGCTATTTCATGCCATCAAGTAATTTTATATCATGGTAGAAATAACTCAGAATTATAGAGATAGTGAAATAAAAGCTTGCTCATTACACAAGTGGGGAAACAGAAGCCCAATGGTGTTAAATGATTCAATGGCCTTCAAAGCCCCAGAAAAGTTGTTTCAGACTATTCCTTCTTGTCCACTAACAGTTTTGGATGTGGAATGAGTCTTTAAGTTCCCTACTATACCATTTTCTTGGAAGTTCTCTCAATGATGACATTTTATAGGAGAGAAATTGGATGCAAACAGAAATTAAATATGTTACCCAGGTTACACACTTATTAAAGTCTATACTGAGTTCATTACCAATGACTGTCTTATTCCATGGTGTGTTCTCTTTCCACACATTTGCCCTACAGTAGCCTAAATTGAATTCCACCCAGTATTAGAAAACAATGATGATGAAAGACATAGCTAACGGCTAAGTGATGATATTCAGTGTGGGTAGCTTAGACTTAATAGTAAGGTAATGAGGGCAAGTTGAATTTCAGGTATACAGAAGATATACAAGTGAAAATGTTTAGTAGAGTGCTGATATATATATATATAGAGAGAGAGATATAAATATAAAAATATATCTCTTTATATATATATCAGTATAAGGGATTCCCATATACCCCTCCTCCCTTTTTCACATCTTCCCCTATTAACACCATGCTACAATAGTGTGGTACATTTGTGACAATTGATGAATAAATATTGACGCATTGCTACTAACCAAAGTCTATAGTTTACATTGTGATTTACACTTAATTCCAATGCCCTACAAATGCTCCATGTTCCACCTATTATTCTTTTCCCCTCCCCTCAGAGCCTCTGGTGACCACTATCTTTATATCAGTGTTACATTTCTTCCATTACTACTATATTAATAAGTTTACTTTGTCCATGATTGCATGTGCACCCCCCACCCCTTATGTTTGCTCATTTCTCAACCTTGAGAATTTTGGGATGGTGATATCTTTCAGTCTCAGTTTGACAGGTGGATTTTTAAAAGTGTAAAATTGAATCAGGGCTGCAGAATTAGATCTGGGAATCAGTACTTGCAAATGATAGACTATATCATGAGATTGAATGAGATCACCCAAGGAAAACAAGTAGAGAGATTGAGGAAGTAATCCAACAGAAAATGTAGCAATATACCAACAACTGAAAAACTGGGAAAGATTGAGAAGTATCCCTGAAGGAGCTCAAGAAGCATTTTCAAAGAATCATGAGTAAAATTATGAAAGAGTAATGATATTCAAAAGAGTAAAGTTTCAGGAAAGAATTGGTTTTCACACTTTCCTTCAGATAACTGAACCCTGATTTTCCTCTAAGGAACCATATCCTCTCCATTTTCAGTACATATGATTTGGGTATTGTCTTCCAAGTGTGGCAATATGAATCTTGCTTAGACAATCAGAAACTATCTTTTCTCCCAAATAAGAATGATTGAGACAGGGATGTATCTGCAAATTTGATGCAATCTCAGCAATTCTTTTTGGATTATTGAGGGAAGTCACTCCCTTTATCCTAAGAAAAAATTTTAAGGAGATAAACTCAGAGCTCCTGCTTATAATCTTATGATGGCAAGTTGAGAGAGCATGATTGAAACACAAAGTAAGCAGAGCCAACAGATAAAAAGAGGAAACCAGTTTGTGTAATAAAATGCTTAGTGGCAAAGCCCCAGGATGTGTTTATTAATTGCAATGAATGTCCCACACTAATGAAGGATGTTTATGTGGGAGGGTGTGGGAGGTGCGGGGAATGGGACATATGGGAATCCCTATGTTTTTGGTATAACATTTATGTAATCTAAGTATCCTTTAAAAAATAATTTAAAGAATCATTAAAAAATATGAACACCAGAATTCAGCCATAACCCACCTATTTTACCTTCTTTCATTTTTTGATATGATTGCTTTTAAATATTTATTTATATATTATAATTAATAATTGTAAACATATCACCCATCCCAAGAACTGAAAATATTACAAATAATTAAATCTATCTCTGAGAATCTTCTGTACCCTGCTACCTTCCTAATCCTCAAAGTGATCAGTAACCAGACTTTTAAATGCATAATCAACTTGCATTTTAAAAAATTAACTATTTTTTTTTAAAGATTTATTTATTTATTCATTTATCCCCCCCTTGCTGCTTGTGCTCACTGGGTCAGCTAACCACGCCGTGTGGGCGGACTTGCCTTCACCAGGAGGCCCTGGGAACCGAACCCGGGCCCTCCCATATGGTAAACGGGAGCCCTACTGATTGAGCCACAGCCGCTTCCCAAAATTAACTATTTTTATCATACTTTTTTAGTTTTGCCTGTTTTTTAATTTAGCCTACTGAATTCAGCATTCTGGGAATGACTTTTTAAAAAAATCTACATTAGATTACTAAATTTTATACTGATTGTTCAAGATAGCTATAGATTTATTTTCACTTATATACCATATTTCATTTTGTGATTATTCAAGATTTCTTTACCCAATATTCTATCAATAAATACAGGAGCTTTTTGGGGACTTTGGAATTGTCCTGAGTAACACTGATATCACAGATAACAGGCCATTTTATATAATCATATATTATGCAGAACTGTGTGGGAGAGAATGTGGTCTACAATGTGAACTATGGTCCAGGCTTAATGGCAAAGCTCCAGGATATGTTTTTCAATTGCAATTAATGTGCCACATTAATGAAGGATGTTTTTGTGGGAGGTTGTGGGACATGTGAGAGGTTGAGTCTATGGGTATCCTTATATTTTTTTGTGTAACATTTATGTAATCTAAATATCTTTAATTTTTTTTTTAAATTAAGTAAAGATTAATGAAGATACATGTAAAAGGAGAGACTCCCTGGCTCAGAGAAAATGAAGAAAAATATTTATCTGTTTTTATTCATCCTCCTTCCATGTGGAATTGAAGCAATGAGAGGGAACTGCTTCACTCAAGCTCTCACAGTTAAAGATTAACAGAACTGAGCTTATAATCTAAATCTCTTAATGACAGTTCTAAAGCACTTTCTCTTTTGAAAACATAGTTCAGTAATCTTATAAGTTTCCTTGACTTGGAAAATAAGAACTGCTGGTAAATGAGCATCAAACTTCCCAGTCAAACAGGGTGATAAGTGCTATGGAAAAATAAGGAGTAAGTGGAGGGTGTGGGTTGGTCATGAGAGCCACATAGGTGTCATCTTTACAAACATAGGTGGAATAGGATTCAGTTAGGAGAGTAGAGAGTTAGTTATGAAACACAGAAGAGGGATTTATGCCAGGAAAGATGTGTGAAGACTATGAGGCAGGATATGTTTTGATGTGTTAACAGAAGAGGAAAGTACCCATTGTGACTGGAGCAGAGAGAGCAGGGTGAGAAACAGTCAGGGGAATGACAGTGAGCCAGAACAGATAAAGTTTTTTCTAGTGAAATTACAAGATTTTCAGCAAAGTTGTGATTTTATCTGACATGATTTAATAAAATCTCATCATTTAGGTTAATAATCAGATCTCTGTTGTCTTCTTTCATATACCCAGAGACACTTGTCAAAATCATCACTTTTTAAATTGACAACATTTCTAAAAATTATTTGAATAGCTATACAACAGTAACTTCAGAAAGTCAATTTAATATTAGTGGAACCATTAAATTATCTAACAGCTCATAAAATTGGAAAGAATTTCATCATGCCTACACAAGAACAAGACTGGAAATAAAACTGAAAGTTGCAGCAATAACTCTTGCTGGGAAAATTTTGCAAATTTCTGTACATAAAACTTTTGTTGGAATGAAAAAGCCTGGGTAGATGGCATTCAGTATTAGATTTTTCTTGTGCTGAATATTATGTTTTCTTTTCTTCTTGAAAAATATAACCAGAATCCATAATTAGAGGTTGGATATTAAAATAACAAAAATTGTTTGAATTTGAGTGATGATGGATCAGATATGAACCTGTCATGATAGTCTGTTTAGAATAACAATTTTTAGTATTTCAAGTCTTTCATTCACAGATTCATGAAATAATTGAGGAATTACATTGGATCATTATTTCTCTAGCTAGTTCTTAGGAGTGGATCAACTATTTAATAAAAAGAATCTCCCTGGGAAAGGGAAAGGACCTATAAGAGGCTAGCCTTGCTATGACAACAAACAGATGATAGGAAAACACGGGAATCGAGAAGTAAATCTCCTTAAAATGTGTACTTTTTCATCACTGATTTGGACTACACAATTTGTTCAGATGATGTTCTAGACATCAGTTTTAATCTCTCATGGACGTCCTCATGAAATATCATCCTGAAGAAGAAAACTAACATGGAAGATTAAGGAAAGAAAAAAAAATTACAATAGTGAATAAATAACATTTTCAAATTTTTCAAATTGAAGTTTATCATTCATACAAAAACATCCATAAACAATAAGTGTATAGTACAAGTTATGAGCTTACAAAGCAAACATGCATATCATCATACAGAGTTCCCATTTATTACCCCACCAACAATACCTTACATTGTTGTGAATCAATAGTTACAAACTATTAAAGAGCATAATCAAAACATTATGACTAAAATGATATATAAATATATATGCATATATGTGCATTTGCTTACAAAAATGTTATGTATATATATATATATATATATATATTTTTTAAAGAGGTGCTTAGATTACCTAAAATATTACACAGAACCTACCGGGATTCCCATGTTCCCCACCTCCCACACCTCCCACCACATCCCACACAAACATCTCCCACAAGTGTGGCCCATCAACCTCAATGGACTTCCACATCCTGGGGCCTTACCATCGACCATAGACCACCGTTCACAGTGTAGACCACACTCTCTCCCACACAGTTCTGAATGGTCTGTGCTGATTTAAAATGGCCTACATCTGTTGCCACAACGGCACTCAGGACAACCTCCAAATCCCAAAAAGCCCCTGTATTTCAACTGCATATCCCCTCCTTGCCCCGAAAGTGTCCAGTGGTCACCAGCTCCACCTCACTGTTAAAATTTCTTCCATTGCTAGAATCACCATATGTGTACAACAGAATACCATCAAGTCCACTCTAGTCCATAGTTCTTCCCCCAATCCTGAGGGGACTGGGCTGGTGATGTCCACTCCACCTCCAAGTAAGAGAGGGCTTATATCCCATGAATATGGTGGGTGGGATGATCCTGCCTGCAGATGCAGGCCCTCTCCATTCCCTGGGATGGCCATTGCCCATTGTTGTCTCCTCACCTTTTGTGAAAATTTTGATTTTTACCCACAATAAAAAATAAATAAGAAAGAAGGAAAGAAGAAAGAAGAAAGAAAGAAAGAAAGAAAGAAAGAAAGAAAGAAAGAAAGAAAG
>JAKSZT010054329.1:2194145-2220374 GCA_026826555.1 Tolypeutes matacus | reverse complement strand
AAGAAAGAAAGAAAGAAAGAAAGAAAGAAAGAAAGAAAGAAAGAAAGAAAGAAAGAAAGAAAGAAAGAAAGAAAGAAATACTCAAACAGCACAGAGTATTTTCTCTCTGATAAGTGGGGCATTCAGAGCAGCCAACTACAACCATAACTCAAGTAGTTGTCCTTCCTGCAGACTGGTTTTGATGGAATCTTTTCCCCTGCTCTTTTGGACCCATTGTGCTAAGTAATAATGTATTCATTTATTAAAAAAAAAAATTATGACTAACCATAGCCAATAATTTACATCTGGTATATTTTTCTCCTAACCCACCAAGGTAAAGACACCCTGTATTAATACTATATACCTCTGAATTAATAACATTTTATTACTTTTGGTGTGCTAGGGAAAATTGAAATAGTTTACTGTGAATAAAGTTATTCCAGAAGGCACCTGGCATTCTGAGAATAATGAAACATAATTATGGGAATAAAATATAAGATGTGCTTATATTTTAATAATAAGTTATTATTACTCAAACAGATTTCTATTATGCTTGGGTAAACAAAATCAACAAAATTCCAATTAAGAAGTAAATTTATATATAGTCTTTTTAAAATATCTACTTTTAATTCTCAGATGCTTATGGCTATTCCTATTACAATTGTCTCACTGTACCTATAGCTTTGTTATTGGTTTCCTAGTAAAGTGGTCCCTCAAAAGTCTCCCTTGATGGCCTACAAATGAAAGATAAGCACCACTATAAGAAAGGCATACACCCTTTATGGAATCTGATCTCTTCCTCTTGCACAGCTGATTGGTACAGGGCAGCCACCTGACCAAAGAGGAACTCATCCTTAGGCAAGACAAGAGCCAACAAGGTTTATTTGTCAGGAAATTCACCACATTACTCAGATTCTGTAGCCAGATATTCATGTACCTTTGTTAAATGCTGAAGTTACGTGGTACAGGAACACCTACAGGTGCGCTTCTGAGAATGCCCTGTGTCTGCCCTACCTGAGCCATGTTTGTTTGTCATTTATATTCACAGAGATCAGTGTACTAAAAAAATCAATTTATTCTTTTAAATGAGTTTAGGAAGTTTCATTTCCTAAGCTCTAAGATATTTTTGTCTTCTTCCACAAAGTTTCAGCATTTGTCAAAGTATGGTCTAAGTGGCAAAGAGTCTAATAGGTAATTTGTTTCCTCTCTTTCAGTTCATTATTTTTGATTATGTGATTGTAAGTAAGCCTAAATTTTAACTTTCTTCAGTTTACAAATAAGGATACTGAGTTTCCGACTCAGATTACGTATAAGGATACTGAGTTTCTGACTCAGGTCTGAAGGGGCAAACATCTTTTCCTTACCCCCCATGTTAATGCTTTTTCTATAGCATCACATTACTTTTGCCTTACAAGGTCCATCCTCCCCAAAATTCTTGTCGCAGGCCATTTTGATTTCTTTGCTTAACTTAAATATGTTTTGAAAATTTTAATGTTTTATTTTTCCTCAGAATCCACCACCAATCTGTTCTAAGGCTTCCCCTTGGCATTTTTCACTTCCTTATTCCTGAAAGTGTAAATCAAAGGATTGAGCAGAAGAAATAAGATGGTGTAAATTACTGCCACAATTTTGTCAAAGGAGGAAGGAGATGGTGGTCATACATACTCAAAAATACATGGGACAAAGAACAAAATCACAACCTCAATGTGAGATCCTCAAGTAGAGAGAGCTTTCCACTGCCCTTAAGAATTGTGGGTTCTCAGAGACAGCAAGATGACACCATAGGATAAGAGTGACAAGGAGAAATTTATACTGCAGATAAACCCACTGTTGGCAACCACCAAAAGGCCAAGGATGTGGGTGTCAGAGCAGGCAAGTACCAAAAATGGGTACAAGTCACACATGAAGTGATCATGACATTGGGACCACAAAAAGGCAGCTGGAAAGTAAAGAGAATTTGTATCACAGAATGTAGGCAACCCCTGTCCAAGCTACACCCATTAGAATGCCACAGAGCTTCCAGTTCATGAAAGAAAGGTAATGCAAAGACTTGCAAATGGCCACGTAGTGGTCATAGGCCATGGTTGTCAGCACAATCACTTCTACTCCAGTGAAGAAATGGTCAGTAAAGAGCTTGGTCATGCATCCCTGGAAGGAGATGGTTTTCTTTTCATAGAGGGAGCTCACAATCATCTTTGGGGCAATGACAGAGGAGAAACAGGCATCCAGGAAGGTTAGGAAAGCCAGAATAAGTACATGGGGGACCCCAAGAGTGCTGGGCTGCTGCTGATGGTCAACACAATTAGCAAGTTGACCCCAAGTGTTGCAATGTAGCCCAACAAAAATACAATAAATATTATTTTCTGAACATTTGGATTTTGTGAAACCCCCAGGAGGGTGAACTCAGTTACAAAGCTTTGGTTACGCATGGTTTCAGAGGAGATGAAAGCTACCAAAAAGAACAGGTAGAATCTGCAATTATGAGAAAGAGAAATTCATGTCAGATGAGTTTATAGTATTATCATAGTCATCAGCAGGTTTGGTGAATCCATATGCAAAATTATTTTAAGTGCTTCTTTGGTCCTTAAGAACAATAGCATTGTTGAAGTTGGTAGTGGGAGGTCAAGCAGAATTGGAATGGAGATAAGTTATTAAGTATTTTTAAATAGTTAGAATTACCTTGTGGGTGGAGGGAAAGAGTCATATTTGGTTGGTTGACAAATGGTTTTTGTCCCTAAGTCCAACGCTACCCATTTAGTAGAGGCTTCCTGGAGTGAATTGTTGAGAATTCTGAAGTCACATCCTTGAGCTGAATAAGAAAGGTCTGCAATTTTTTAGTGATGCCTGTCTTTAGCATTGAATGGGAGCAGAAATTACTTTCACATTAGATTCTTTCACTTCTGATCAGGAGATAGCATTATCTACAAATAGAAGAAGAAATAATGCACAACTCAAGAGGCACTTGGAAATCAAGCCTACTGTCCCAAATATTTCTTTAAAAGTTTGACCTTAATTGCGTCTTTAAGACATCTTAACTGATGGCTTAAAGTGAACTGATTTATACCTTATCATAGAGAAAGATACATGGGAAAATGCTTAGCTATAAGCTTCACACATAAGTATGCCTAAAATGTTGAGTTGTTTTTTATTTCACTCATCATTTAAAAATGAGAAATGAAGCTTATAAAATTAACAATACCTCACAGTGTTGTCACGATGACCAATAAATAATGCAAGAAAGCAATTACTCGTTGTCTATACCTAGGAAATAATTCATATTAGACCATATTATCTCCATTTTACTAGTAGCAAACTCGTGCTTTAAGATATTAAAGTTAAAGAAATACCAGATAGTGAATCTGGCATTTGAATATAGTACCTTCAGCTATAATACCAAGGTCCTACCACTTGATCAAGAGGAAGGGGTGAGAATGTTTATATTCTCCAGTCTCTATCCAACTCTAAAGGTTAAAGCCTTCTGATTCCTTTAGTCATTTATGAAGGAGGAAACTTGGTGAAGGAAATAGCAAATGTTTTGAATTGAAAGATAATAGCCCCATCACCTACATATAAAAATTGGCAACAATGTCATAAGTAAGGAGAAGAAACATATTGACCAAAAGCCAGAGTCTTAAGACTTTGTTATTTGCAAATTATTTCTATAATGAAACACAAACTGATCAAGTACAACTCATCAAGGTGTATGTTTCCAGTTTACATGACTTTATTTTAAAATACAGACATTCATATATAGCTTATATGTTCATCTCACAGGATTATTATGAAGGTCAAATAAAAAAATGTGATAAAATTTCATATAAATAAGTGACCTTACAAATTGAATATATTATCCTTTCACTTAAAAAGCCAGCAGTTTTATCTACAGGAAGTTTTTCCATGAGTCATGCAAATAATTACTTCAACTTTCGACTTCATTTTCCCAGATTTGAAGGATTATGTCATCCTCTGTACCTAAACAAAAATCTACCAGTTAAATAGCTTATATAATTATATGGTTGTTAAATTGATGAATAAAAGAATAGTGAGATTTAGTGTAACTTATTAATTATGTGATTTTAATAAATTACAATAGTGGGATTTTATTATAAAATATTGATTACATGGTTTTTATGAATGCCAGTTAGAATTAATAAAAACAATTGACAATACTTAATTAAACTAATGAATATACAATTGTTTGTGTCAATGTATTTCTATATGCTTGCTTTAAAACAACCACTTCTCCACTTCCATTATGTTCTGAGGGTTCTTGGTATTTGAGAAATATGCCCTAAGTCTAATCTACATATCCAACTAAAAGCTTTCACCCAGAAAATGAAAGTATTAAACAAACTCAATAAGGCCATTGGGTCAATTATCAATCCATTATTAAAATGCAAGAAATATAAATATATAATCCAGGGGTGATCAGCTTAGCCTGGAGTCAAAGCAGGAGAGACAAAGAAATGAAATCAGTAAGAATATGAACTTGAGTATCATATAGACTTGGTTTCAAATCCATACTCTTCTGTTTAGTTGTGTGTCTGGGAAAAAAAGTTTCTTAAAATAATCAATGCCTCAATTTCCACTTCTGTAACATGGGTGTAATAAGAATGCAAATTGATAGGGTTTTTGTAAGAATCAAATGACACAATACACGTAAAATCATTAATGCAGTAAGAAACACAGAATATCATAATTAATGGTGAGAAAAAGTCCCTAGAATAATTGAACCTAAGTAGAAAATGCCAAAATTTTTCACCTAATTATTACTGCCTTACCATAAACAGTGCTCAGCGCTTTCTGCTCATATTTTCATTAATTTATAAATGTAAAATATCTTGTTTGGTCACAGTGTAGAAGTAATATGTAAATGCACAGCACTCTTAAATGAACTTAATAATTCCTGACTAAATTCCTCTGTCCCTCACACCCACAGGCATTTACTCCTATTAAAGTAGATTCTTTGTACAAAGAAACCTAATATAGTGGGGGGTTGGGAGGGAAACCAAAGGTCTTTATTTATCTAATTGTTAAATATTTCCTAAGCACTTCATTTCTCTCATCTGGGGATTTCTAAGAGAAATAAACACTTAGAACTAAAATAGCCATTAGATACAAATGAATGAATCTATTGTTTTGGAAATAAGAATTACCAAAATTATTGGTGAAACGGCAACATTAGAAAAATACTATGTCTTAGAGTTTATGATCAAACAGTTTATGATTTTAAGTCATCTAAAAGGGAATGTGTCATAATATCCATATATTGGAAGGCAAGATGGTGTTGGTTTAGAAGGGCACTCACTAGCTCACTCTCAGAGGACAGCTGATGGGGGACAGGATCCTGCCCGAGTGGTCTGTACTGGGGGGACATTGATCTGGAGTTTGCTGGGCAGCAAGATAGATTGCTCAGGAAAGAATCTTGAGTTCCCCTGGCTGTGGTAGTAGACACAGATGGCTGAGCCCCACTCTCAGGGAAAAAGGCTGGGACAAGCCACTACTCCCACTGGCAACCAGGTGTGAGAAAGGATACTCCTAGAGTGGGAGGATTCTAGTGGAGGGTCGAGAGGGGTTTCCTTTCTGTGTATTTGGCTGCCTGGATACCCTTGCGACTTTGGGGAACAAAACAGCTGGCTTGAAGTGGCACCAGGCTGAGGGGAGTGGCAAAACTGCTGAGGAAGTCTGATTTACCTAACAGCCTGGTGATACTGAGGCTTGGCTCCGGAGGGGGCTAAGTCAGCCAATTTTATCATTCTGCATTGACAAGCATCAGAGCCTCAGCTCCCCTGGGGAGGCCAGGAAATGAGAAGTGCTTGATTAGTTTCCATGAGCCTATTTAACTTAGTTTAATCGCTAAAATCTGCCTCAAAACCTGCAGATAGAACCTTACAGGATAATTGATTGAGGACCACAAGTAGGCTGAGAGGCTCCACAAGGGTCCAAGAAGGAACACTGTTCTTATTTAGCTATGTTTGATGGCTTGCTTGTGTGGTTGTTTGTTTTTTTCTTTGATTATTTGTTGTCTTTTGCTTTTCTTTCCTCTTTTCTCCCCACACTTTTTATTCCTCCCCCCACCTCTTTTTTCTTTATTTTAAAATTAGTTGCTGCTAGCTTGTCTCTTTTTTGCTGGACTTCTGCTTCCATGATTTCCCATTCTCTGTCTATCTTGATTTTGCCTCCCAATGCTATCTCTTTTCATTACTTCATCTTTCTACCTTCTGCTTTCTGTTGTGGTTCTTATATACTACATTTTTTCATTAGCCCACAACTTCAAGGGTGTCAATTTCTATCCTATCTATTCTGTTTTCTTCTTTTTTATTATTATTAACTTTTTGCTTTCAGCCCTTTCTTCACTCTTTCTCTCTCTCCTCATCATTCTAGCCTTATAAATCATTATATATATTTTCCTCTATTTGGTTTCCAAGTCCATTATACGTACTCCACTTTTTTTCCTACTACTCTACGCTGCCTACGTGAGTTAAATATTCCTTTTAATAAGTCTTATAAGGCCCCTCTTCTAACTTTTATCAATATTATTATTATATTTATTACTTTATCACATCTTTCGATTACTCTGTCCCTAATCTTTGTCTTCAAGGGAACATAGAAAGAAACAAGGAAATAAAATAAGAAGAATAAAATGTCAAAGAGAAAACTTAGCACACACACAGAACCACCAGCTAAATTAAACACTAGAGCAGAGAGAGAAGCTAATCAACTGAATAAACTTATCCAGATAAAATGATGACTAGAGGGCAATAAAAAATTACAAACCACACTGAGAAACAGGAAGACATGGACCAGTCCAATGATCAAACTAAAAACCAAGAAGAGATGCACAACATGGAACTACTAATCAAAGATTTCCAAACAAATATCTTGGACCAACTTAATGAAGTGAAGGAAGAGGTTAAGGATATTAAGAAGACTCTGGGAGAACATACTGAAGAAACAGTAAACATATGTAAAAATGTAACGGATATGATAGTGATGAATGGCACAATCCAAGAAATCAAAAAGACACTGGATTCACATAAGAGCAGAGTTGAACAGGCAGAAGAAGGAATTAGTGATGTGGAAGACAATCTGAAATAAAAAAGATAGTAGAATAGATAAAAAGATAGAAAAAATCCAGCAGGGACTTAAGGATTTAACTGCCAACAGAAAAAGAATAAACATGTGCATGATAGGCATCCCAGAAGGAGAAGAGAAGAGAAAGGGAACAGAAGGAGTTTTGAAGAAAATACTGGCTGAAAACTTCCCAATCCTATTGAGGAGGGAAGATGTACATGTTCAGGAAGCACAGCACGCCCCAAACAGTATAAATCCCAACAGACCAACTCCAATACATATACTTGTCAAAATGTCCAATGCTCAAGACAAAGAGAAGATACTCAAGGCAGCAAGAGAAAAGAGTATCATCACATACAAGTGAAGCACAATAAGATTAAATGCTGATTTTTCATCTGAAACCATACAGGCAAGAAGACAGTGGTATAACATAGTCAAAGTACTAAAGAAAAAAATTCCAGCTACGAATCCTCTATACAGCAAAACTGGCTTTCAGAAATGATGGAGAGTTCAAAATATTCACAGATAAACAGAAATTAAGAGAGTATGCCATTAAGAAACCTGCACTTTAAGAAATATTAAAGGAAGTTCTACAAGTTGAAAGGAAAAAAAAACAGGGCAGAGAGAGTTGTAGGAGAGTGTAAGATCGAGTAAAAAGACAAAAAGAGAAGTAAGAGCAACATATGACATACATTAACCCAAAGAAAATATGGCTGATGTAAGAAATTCATTGTGAGTAATAACATTGAATGTTAATGGATTAAACTCACCAGTCAAGAGACACAGATTGGCAGAATGGGTAAGGAAATATGATCCATCTATATGCTGTCTACAGGAAACCCACCTTCGACCAGGGATTCAAGAAGGCTGAAAGTGAATGGCTAGAAAACAATTTTATAAGCAAACAATAGCCAAAAAAGGCCAGGAATCACTATCTTAATATCAGACAAAATAGACTTTAAATGCAAAACTATTGTAAGAGACAAAGATGGTCACTATATATTAGTAAAAGGGGTAATTTCTCAAGAACAGAAAACAATTATAATCATTTATGCACCTAATTAGGGTGCCTCAAAATACATGAGGTGAACTCTGGAAAAACTAAGTGGAAAAATAAATGTCTCTACACTTATAGTCGGGGACGTTAATACATTATTATCACCATTAGATAGAACATCAAGACAGAGAATCAATAAAGAAACTAAGACTGAATAATACATTAGACAACCTGGACCTAATAGATATATATAGAACACTACACCCAAATACAGCAGGATATACATTCTTCTCCAGTGCACTTGGATCATACACCAAGATAGACCACATGCTAGGCCACAGAACAACTCTCAATGTATTCAGAAAGATTGTGATTATACAGGGTAATTTCTACTACCACAATAGAATGAAATAGGAAATTACTAAGGGCCTGAGAAACAGATTAGGCACAAAGATATGGAAGTTAAACAACACACTCTTAGACAAACAGTGGGTCAAGGAGGAAATCTCAAAAGAAATCAGTAACTACCTTGTAACTAATGAAAATGACAACACAATATATCAAAAGCTATGGGATGCAGCCAAAGCTTTCCTGAGAGGGAATTTCATAGACATGAATACATTTATTAAAAAAGAAGCAAGCACTAAAATCGAAGACCTAACTGCACACCTGGAGGAACTGGAAAAACAACAAAAAAATTAAAACTAAAGGAGGTAGAAAGAAGGAAATAAAGATTAGAGCAGAACTAAATGAAATAAAGAATAAGAAAGCATTAGAAAAAAAATAAAGAAAACCAAAAACTGGTTGGTCAAGAAGATCAATAAAATTGACAAACCCTTAGCCAGACTAACAAAGAAAAAGAGAGAACAGATGTAAACAAACAAAATGAGGAATGAGCACGGGGATATCACTACTGATCCCACAGAAATAAGGAGTATCATAAAGGACACTTTGAAAAATTATATGCCAAGAAGAACGGTAACTTAAAGGAAATGGACAAATTTATAGAAACTCACAAACAACCTCAATTGATGAAAGAAGAAATTGATGAACTCAACAGTCCAATTACAAGTAAGAGATAGACTCAGTCATCAAGAACATCCCAACTAAGAGCCTAGGACCAGATGGCTTCACAGCTGAATTCTACCAAACATTCCAGAAAGAGCTAACACAAATCTTGCTTAAGCTCTCCGAAAAAATAGAAGCAGAAGGAATATTGACTAACTTATTCTATCATGCCAACTTTATTCTACTACCAAAGCCAAATATACCACAAGAAAAGAAAATTACATACCAATTTCTCTAATGAACCTAGATGCTAAAATCCTCAACAACATACTTACTAATAGCATTCAACAGCATATCAAAAGAATTATACACCTTGACAAAGTGGGTTTCATCCCGGGAATGCAAAGATGTTTCAACATAAGAAAATCAACCAATGTAATACACCACATAAACAGATTGAAAGAAAAACATCACATGATCATCTCTATAGATGCAGAAAAAGCATTTGATAAAATACAGTATTCTTTCCTGATAAAAACACTGCAGAATATAGGAATAGAGGGAAACTTTCTGAACGTGATAAGGTATATATATGAAAAACCTAAAGCAAACATCATATTCACTGGTGGAAACCTAAAAGCCTTCCCTCTGAGATAGGGAACAAGACAAAGATGCCCACTATTGCCACTCCTATTTAACATTGTCTTAAAAGTATTTGTTCAAGCACTGAGGCAAGAAAAACATATAAAAAGCATCCATATTGGAAAAGCAGAAGTAAAAATTTCATTATTTGCAGACAACATGATCCTATACGTAGAAAGCCCTGAGAAACCTACAACAAAGCTTCTAGAACTTATCAAAGAGTTCAGTAATTTTGCAGGCTATAAGATCAATGCTCAAAAATCAGTAGCTTTTCTGTACACCAATAACAATCAATCTGAGGAGGAAATTTAAAAAATACCCTTTACAATGGTGATTAAAAGAATCAAATACCTAGGAATAAATTTAACTAAAGATGCAAAGGACTTATATACAGGAAACTACACAACACTGTTAAAGGAAATCAAAGAAGACTTAAATAAATGGAAAAATATTCCCTGTTCATGGATAAGAAGACTAAACATCATCAAGATGTTTATCCTAATCAAACTAATATACAGATTTAATGGAATCCCAATAAAAATCAACACTGTTTTTTTAAGGAATGGGAAAAACTAACTACAAAATATATTTGGAAGGGTAAGAAGGACTGAATCACCAAAGACATATTGAAAAAGCAAAATGTAGTTGGAAGGATCACACAACTTGACTTTAAAACATACTACAATGCTACAATGGTCAAAAGTGCATGGTATTGGCACAAGGATAGACATACTGACTAATGGAACCGAATTGAGAGTTCTGATACAGATCCTTACATATAGAGTCATCTGATATTCAAGAAGGCCATCAAGTCAACTCAGTTGGGAAAGAAAGGCCTCTTCAAAAAGTGGGGATTGGAGAATTGGATATCTATATCTAAAAGAATGAGAGGGGAACTCCATCTCAAATCTTACACAAAAATCAACTCAAGATAGATCAAAGATCTAAATATGAGAGTCAAAACCAAAAAGGCCTTGGAAAATAATGTAGGAGGCATCTACAGGACCTTGTAATATGAAATGGTTTCATGAACTTCACACCCAAAGCACAAGCAGCAAAAGAAAAAATAGATAAATGGGATCTCCTCAAAATTAAAAACTTCTGCACCTCAAAGGACATTATCAAGAAAATAAAAAGTCAGCCTACCCAATGGTAAAAATATTAGGTAACCATATATCTGATAGGATCCTAATATTCTGCATATATAAAGAAATCCTACACCTCAAAATTAAAAAGACAATCCATTTAAAAAATGGGCAAGGGGGCTTCTTTGGGAGTTGGAGGTTGTCCTGAGTACTGTTGTGGCAACGGATGTAGGCCATTTTAAATCAGCACACAGCACTCAGAACTGAGTGGGAGAGAGTGTGGTCTACAATGTGAACTGTGGTCTATGGTTGGTGGCAAGGCTCCAGGATGTGTAAGTTCATTGAGGGTGGTGGGCCACACTGTGGGAGATGTTTGTGTGGGATGTGGTGGGAGGTGTGGGAGGTGGGCAACATGGGAATCCCAGTGGGTTCCGTGTAATATTTTGGGTAATCTAAGCACCTCTTAAAATATATGTATATATATATATATATAAATAACATTTTTGTAAGCAAATACACATATATGCATATATATTTATATATCATTTTGCAAATGTTTGTATGTATTGTGAGAATTTTGATTTTACCCATAATAAAAAAAAAAATGGGCAAGCGATCTGAAAAGACACTTCTCCAAGGAAGAAATACGAATGGCTAAAAAGCACATGAAAAGATGCTCAACATCGCAAGTTATTAGGGCACTGCAAAGTAAAACTACAACAAGATACCATCTTACACCCATTAGAATGGCGGCTATTAAAAAAACAGCAGACTATAAGTTTTGGAGATGACGTGGAGGAATGGGAACCCTCATCCACTGTTGGTGGAATTGTGGAATGATCCAGCCACTGTGGAGGGCAGTTTGACATTTCCTCAGAAAACCAACTATAGCTCTTCTGTATGATCCAGCGATTCCACTGTTGGATATATACCCAGAAGAACTGAAAGCAAAGACACGAACAGGTATATTCACACCAATGATCATAGCGGCATTGTTCACTATTGCCAAAAGTTGAAATCAACCCCGGTGCCCATCAATAGATGAATGGACAAACAACATGTAGTACATACATACAATGGACTATTACTCAACTGTAGGAAGGATTAAAGTGCTTACCCACAGAATAATATGGATGAATCTTGAAGACCTTATGTTGAGTGAAGCAAACCAGACATTGAAGGTGGAACAGTACATGACCTCACTGATATGGATTGAGGAAAGTGAGCAGTCTCTGAGAACCATTGTATGAAAGATTGGTTAACATGAGAGAGAAAGAGAAAAGAAGGTAGTGTGACATCACCCATAGGGACGTAATCTATGGTAAAGTGATAGAGTATAGTTGCATATTGAATTATAGGACAGGTGGGTTTGGTGGTGCAGGGCTGACAAGTGGGTAGATTAGGAAGGGCATGTAGAATACCCAGGATACTGGGGGGAGAGATGGGAGAGGGACCCGGTGAACACGGGATTTGTGGGGATGAAGTTAAAAGTGCAGGGGTGGGAATGCTCTTATGGCAATATGACAAGGGAGTGTCATTGGTTTAGAGTGTTGTTTGGGGGGGCATTCGGGATGGGACCCATTTGGGACAGGCTTCTGGGGATTTTGTGTGTGTTCATCCTGTCATAATGTATTGTGTCGATGGGTGGAGACCCAGATGGTGAGTGGGAAGGAGATGGACCCCCATCTTTGGGAGAACTGATTAGCCCAGAAACAAACAGGTGGGCATCTCTTATGAGCAAGGGTGGATCCTAATAGGGGAGGACAATCAGCATGTCAAGAACTCTTGTTACATGTAACTATGAATCCTTTCATCCAATGAGTCAAGACAGGGGGGTGTAATGTGCCCCAGAGTATGAGGAGGGAGGAATAGAATAGAACAAACAGGGAGTAGCTAGTGATAAGGGGAAATGCTTTTCATTACCTTACAGTGATGGTCACAAGACATGGTAAATATCATAAAAAAACATTAAATTGTACCATCTAAAATATAAACTATACTGTAAACCATTGATAATGTTTAGTAGCTATGTTTCACTATCTATATAACAATTATGATAATGTTACCATCCACACACAGAAAAGATTTTAATATGGGGTGAGGAAAGAGTTAGGAGGTTGAGTGTATGAGAGTCTCTAGTATTCTGTGCTTGACTTTGCTGTGACCTAAAATTTCATTGATAATTAAATGAAAATTGGGGAGACACTGGGGAGTGAGAGGGGGAAGGTGCCACTGTATTGACTGGGCAGTGATAAAAGGAAAAATGTTTTTTAAAAAAAATTATTTTATTTTTCAATTTTTCTGTTTTTCCCCATTTTTTAATATCCCAATCCTTTAATTTTATTTTATTTTTTGTGTTTTTTTAGTTTCTATGTATTTTAGCTCTCACATTTAAACTTATCACTATTATTTCATTTTCCTGTTAATTGTTTTTGGCTATTATATGGTCTTCATCTTTAAGGAAGCTTTGGATCACAGAAGGGTTACAAAGTGGTCAAGAGTGGATCGTTGGTGGGAGGTGTCAGGGATGGCATTTTCATGGGAGGAAGTTCACCTGAATATACATAAAAGATATTTAAAATTGTTCAAATGATCAAGGGGTGGGGCATGGTCATGGTGGGTGGAGAATCACTCAATTAGTTAGAGAATACTGAATTCCCAGCCTGGAGTGCTCTGTCATATTCTCCAAGGGAGCAGCAACAGTCCCCCACGTGTGGGGCAGTGTTTGGCTAAGGAGGATGGTCCACTGAGGGAGTCTTGTTATTCATGACCAGCTTTATGAGTCTTTGCTCTTGTAATTGAATCTTAGCCTATTGTTATGGGGTGCCTAAGGGTTGCCACCTGAGAGCCTCCTAGTTGCTCAAATATGACTTCTCTCTAAGCCAAACTCAGCATATGAATATATTTCCTTTACCCCAGTGTGGGACATGACTCCCAGGTATGAGCCTCCCTGGCAATGAGTGATTACTACCAATGGCCAACTGGCAATATGACTAGAAAAAAAACTTGAATAAAAGGGAGAAAAGGTAAAGACAAATGAATTTATATGGCTAAGAGACTTCAAAGAGAGATGGGAGGTCATTCCAGAGGTAACACTTACGCATACCTCAGTAGGATCTCATAGAACACCAAAGTGGATATCACCCCAAACAGAGGGGCTCCTGGTGGCTCTGGAGACACTCAGGTCCTATATAAGGGTCATAGCTCCAGAGATTGAGGCCTTCTCAGTGGGCTGTACTTCAGAATCTGTGCTCCTGAGAGTGACAGAGTTGGACTCAATAAGTCCTCCCTGTAAATGGCCCATAAGTCCCTTCTATTCAAACCTATATGTGGTGCGGGAGTTTGTAGGTGTACTTTCATAGACTAGAGCCTTTGGCCTGCCCAGGTACCAGCTATGATTGGAATCTCAGTGGACATTCAACTCCTACTCTACAGCTCATTGGACTCACCCAAGACACCTGTTGGAGAGATGATGATGGACAATGGCCATCACAAAGAATGGAGAGGGACTGTACCTGCAGGCAGTATAATCCCATCCATCTTATCCATGGGATATTCCAGACTCCTCAGGATTGGGGGAAGTGCTATGGACTAGAGTGGACTTACTGATATGCTGTTGTAGACATATGGTGATTCAAGGAATGGGAGAAATTACAATATTATGTGGAGCCAGTGGTCACTGGACACTTTCGGGGTAGTTAGAGGGAAAAGAAGTTATAATACAGGGGCTTTTTAGAGACTTGAAAACTATCCTGAGTGACATTACAATGACTGATATAGGCCATTTTACATCAGCATACAACATGCAGAACTGTGTGGGAGAGAGTGTGGTCTACAATGTGAACTATGGTCCATGCTTAGTGGCAAAGCCCAAGGATGTGTATATCCATTGCAGGTGATGTGCCACACTAATGAAAGATGTTTATGTGGGAGGTTGTGAGAGGTGTGGGAGGTGAGGAACATGGGAACCCATATAATTTTTGGTAACATTTATGTAATCTAAGCATCTTTTAAAAAATAAAAAATAAAATAAAAAATAGGCAGCTGTATTCCTAGAAGAGGATGGATGGGGGCTTTTCCTGCTCAGATTCATTCTTAAATTTACAACCAGATAATTAACTCAACCTCTACGAAGAAAACTAAAATAAAAGGCATGAACTCAAATGTAAAACCTAACAAACAAAAAAATCCATATATTGTATTATGACTTACTTTTTCTCTGAACTCTATGTTGTCTAGTTTCTATATTGTTTGTATTCCTCTTTCTTTTCCTTGACATGAGAGATATCTTGTATAAGCATTTATTTTTAATAATATACTTTTTAATTAATCTCTTACACACACAAAAGGGAATGTGTTAACGTGGATTGGAATCTGAAACAGGAAAGATATAATTGTGGAAAAAGTAGTTAACTTTGAAATAAGTTTGTAGCCAATAGTAGTGTACCAATGTTAATTTCATAGTTTTCATGAATGTACCTACAAGAGATATAAAATGTTAACATCAGGGGAAATTGAATAAGAACTAATGGAAACTCTCTATCATATCTTTGCAACTTTTCTGTACATCAAAATTACTCAAAAATTAAACATTTATAAAAAGATAAATTTAGTTAATTATTCAGTTTTTGCTATCAAAAAGGTAGCAATCTATTTTGATATCTACTCAAAATAATTGAAAACATGGACTCTAACATTTATTTATAAATCAGTGTTTATAGCAGCATTATTCACAATAGCCAAAATTTGGCAACCACCTAAGTATACATTGTTAGATTAAGGGTAAACAAAATGTGGTAGATACACACAATAGAATATTATTCAGATGTAAAAAATGAATGAAGTTCTGAAAAATGCCACAACATTGTTGAACCTTGAATACATCACATTGAGTGATATAAGGCAGGCACAAAAGAATGAAAAATATTGGAATGAGAGGACCAAGATTGTGGTGTAAGATATCTCAGGTTTCTATTTCTCTACAAAATCTTTGAACAATGAGAAAAATCTTGCACAGCCATCATACTCAAATTCCAGAACACTGTTAAAGGATTGCAGTAACTGGGTGTATACAAAATCATCAAAATGCAGTTTTAAAAATCATAGGAGAAGCTTATGGTTCTCTTAAAGTCCCTTCCCTCAATTTCTCCCTGGAATTGTATGGAGAGAGCCTACACTCCAATTATGGGTCACTAGCCCTGTTCAAATACAAAATTTGAACAATACTATAAAGGAAATAGAATTACCAATTACATGTCAGGCACATCTTCTTGATAGAGGAATAAACTGTGAAGAATAGCACCAGCGAATGCAGAGCCAGATTGTAAAGACTTTGAAAAGTGATTTTGCTTTTATTTGTCTATGTTAACTTCTGGCACTCAATGAAATCCCTCTCATATCATTAGCTACAAAGTAAGAAGCAGAGAGCTCAGGAATTAAATCCCAGTATTAACACATTAAAATATTAAATGTACAGTGTGCAACAAAAGATTACATGACAAACAAAGAAATAGGAATTGATGGCCCATACAAAAACAACAGGAAAAATTTAAGAAAGCATCAATGAGGAATGCCAGACTTCAGGAAAATCATACAAAGAGTTTAAAATAGTGATCTCCAGTAAGTTCAAAGGGACAAAAACTATAGTATATTAGGATAATAATGAATGAACAATATGATGATCTCCATAAAAAGATAAAAATTTTAAAAAGGAACCAAAAAGTAGTAATGGAGTGAGAGACTGCAGTAACTAAAATGAATAATTTCCTGGAGGCTTTTACACTTCACTGACAAAATGAGCTGGCAGAAGTAAATCAGAGAACTCAAAGACTAGACAATTGACATTATTAAAGGTGAGAATTAGAATGAAAAATACTGAATGGAGCCTAAGAGATCTGAAGGACACTATTGAGCTAATTGATATATGCATATGAGTATCACAGTAGTAGAAGAAAGAAAGGGACTGTAAGAATATTCAAGATATAATGGAAGAAAACTTCCCAAATTTAATGAAATCCATGAATATACATATCCAATAAACCCAACAAAACCCAAACAAATTAAATTCAATGGAAATCAGGTTGAGGCACATAGTATTCTAACTTTCAAATGCCAAGGAAAAAGAGAGAGTTCTGAATGGTGCCAGAGAAAAGTGACATGTTATATACAAAGGAGATCCAATAAAATTAAGTGTTGTTTTCCCATCAGAAATCATTGAGGCAACACGTCAGTGTTCAAAATGTTTAAATTGTTGAAAGAAAACAATTGCCAACCAGGAATTGTATAAATGTCAACACTATCAGTCAAAAATAAGGAATAGATTAAGACATTCCCAGATAAGCAAAAGCTGAGGTAGTTCATTACCACTAGACTTTCCCTAGAAACAATGATAAAGGGAGTTCTTAAGACTTAAAGGGAAGAGCATTAGACTGGATTGAAGTTGAATGAAGAAATAAAGGCATCTGGTAAAAGTAATAATAAATGGTAATTATAAATGCCATGAATATTGTATTGTAATTTGTGTATATGACTACACTTTATACATCTTAAATTTTTAAAAATGCAAATACATAAAAGTTAATAAGTCCATGACTTTCAACATACAATGTGTAAAGATCTAACTTGTATCAAGTACAACAAAAAGGTAGGGATAGTGGAGGTTATAAAAACAATGTTTATGTATGCTATTCAACTCAATTTGGTATAAAATCTAATGTGTTTGTTATAGATTTCAGATGTTAAATTTAAGCCCCATGGTAATCACTAAGATGATATCTGAAAAATACATGAAGTGGAAGTGAGAAGTTTCTCCAAATTACAGTACAAAAGACAAATAAATATGAAAGTAAGCATTAACAGAAGAATTTAGGAACAGATGTATATAAAACTTTAAAAACATGAAAACAAAATAACAGAAAAAATTCCTTCATTTTCAAGAGACACTTTAACTGTAAATGGATTAAACTTTCTACTCAAAAGGCATAGATATGCAGAATAGATTAAAAAAATAAACTGAGAGCTAACTATATGTTGTTTACAAGAGAGTAACCATACGTTAAAAGACACAAATAGGTGGCAAATGAAAGTATGGAAAAATATACAAGAAGATGTCACAAGGGAAATTACAAAATACTAGCGGTGAAAGAAAACAAAAACACAAAATACCAAAAGTTATGGGTTGCAGCAAAGATAGTGTTCAGAGGAAAATTTATATCTCTAAATGCTTATATTTTAAAAAGATGAAAAATCTCAAATATGAGAGCTAACGTTACAATGGGATCATCTAGAGAAAGAAGAGCAAACTGGGCCATAGGGATGTGGAAAGAAGGAAATAAGGACTAGTGTAGAGATGAAATGAAATAGAGAATACAAAAAGAAAAGAAAGAATCAATGATATCAAAATTTGGTTCTATGAAAATCTATCAACCTTTAAAATATACTGAGAAAAAAAGTGAGAGCAGACAAAAATCAGTCAACCTAGGAATGAAAGGGAGACAATACTACTAATGCCACAGAAATAAAATGATTATAAGAAGTACTATGAAAAACTGTATGCCAACAAATTAAATAATCTAAACAAAATGGACAAAAATCCTAGAAACATACCATCTACCTACACTGACTCAAGAAGAAATAAATTATCACAACAGACCAAGAACAATGAATAAGCTAGAATCTGTAATCAAAAACCCCTCTACAAACAGAACAACAAGAAAACCAAAGGACTATATGGCTTCCCTGGTAAATTTTACCAAATATTCCAAGAAGAATGAACACCATCTTGTTTAAGACCTTACAAAAAAGTGAAGAGGAAGGAAGAATTCTTAATTTATTCTATGATGGCAACATAATATTATTACCAAAACGAAATAAAGATAGCACAAGAAAAGAAAACTACAGACCTTATGAATATAGATGCAAAAGCCAACACAATACTAGCGAACTGAATCCAAAAACATATTACAAGAAATATATACCATTATCAACTGGGGTTTATCCTAGTTATGCAAGGATGATTCAATATAAGGAAATCAATTAATATAATATTCAACATTAATTATACATTAATTAATATAATATTCAACATTAATCAATTAAAACAAAACACATGAAAATCTCAGTTGAGGTAGAAAAGGCATTTGGCTTAATGCAGTAACCTTTTTTTATAAAACCAGTAAGAAATAAAAATAAGGAATAGAAGGAAATTTCTATAAATAAAGGGCAAGATAAGAAAAATTCACAGCTAACATCATACTCAATGATGAAAGACTGAGAGCTTTTCTCTAAGATCAGGATCAAGACAAGGATGTCCAAATGTCACCACAGATATTCATAACTGGATACCCATATGCAAAAGAATGAAGTTCTAGCCTTCAATAAAAAATAACTCAAAATAGATCAAAGACCTAAATTTAATTACCAAAACTAGGAAACTCCTAGAAGAACACATAGGGAACTATCTTCAGGACGTTTTCTTAGGCAATGATTTCTTAGACTTTACAATAAAATTACAAGCAAAAAAGGAAAAAAAAATTAAGTAAATGGCAATTCATCAAAATTAAAAACAAAACAAAGCAAAAAAACAGAACCTCATCATGAAAATAACAGGATAACCTACCAAATGGGACAAAATATTTGGAAGCCACATATTAGGTAAATGTTTAATTTCCATAATATATATATTTTTAATTCTATTAATCAAAAACAAAAAGACAAGCCAATTAAAATATAGGCAAAAGACATGAATAGATATTTTTCCAAAGATGATATACAAATGGAAAATAAGCTCATGAAAAGGTGCTCAATATCACCAGCTATTAGGTATTGCAAATCAAAAGCACAATGAGATACCATTTCACACTCACTAGAATGGCTGCTCTTTAAACAAACAAACAAACAAAATTAACATATTGAAAACAATGTGAAGAAATAGGAAGACACTCATTGTTGCAGGGACATAAAATGGTGCAGCCACTGTAGAATACAGTTTTGTACTTCCACAGAAAACTAGCATTCTCAGTTCTAGGTATATACCCAAAAGAATTTAAGCAGGGATTGAATAGATATTTGCACACCAACATCAAAATGGAATTATACATAATTGACCAAAGATGGAAGAAACATAAATGTCCACCAACAAATGAATTCATAAAAAAATTGTAGTATATATATGGGAACTAAAGGAAACAAAGTGAACAGTAGAACAATGCCAAGTAAGAAAAAAGAGGGAAGTAAATTAAGAGACTAAGAATTTATTCTAAGTGTCATCATAGATGAAGCCAAAGCAGAGTTTTGGACTGCTCAGATAGTACCCAGTTTTTCAAAAATAGGCCTAACCCTAAGTTCTTAAAAAACAAAACCACACACACAACACAATGACTCCATTGTTTTAAGGTCCTCTCTAGCCTGACTGGTCTTTTTGTTGATCTAACCTAGCAATCTGAAAAATCTCCAGGTATTTTATTTCATGGAAATGGCAAGGCCCCCAACACCTGCACTATTCCCTATCACAATGACCCAAATGGCCCTATCTAAAATTTGATTATTGGCCTCAAACCCAATAGCAGGGAATAAAACTTTTATAGCCTCCATCTGTGATCATCTATCCTCCCTCTCATACAGAGTAACTATAAAATCTGAGGAGGAATTGTTCTTAATTTGTGGAAATAAAACTTACCTAACAGAGTTTATCATGTCCAGGCTTGAGTTACAAAACAAACATCTCATCATGTGTGGAATTCATGCAGTCTTACCTGTTGCAACAAACATTCCTCCTCCTCACACAAATAGTGTATCTAGAGAATTTCATACACTTTCTGGGAGGGACTATAATCCCTAATCAGCAGAAAGCAAATATAGAAGAATGACATTCACCCTTCAGTTCCCCCTTAAGATTAAAGGTGTTACACTCTCTCAGGGGAGATTTGAGGCAGGATAGAATAAGAACTTAAAGAAGGAGAGGCAAAAAACCTACACTAACACCACCTGGCAATTATTGCTCCACTTGTTTTAACCTTCACACAGCCAACATACTGCAGAGGCTCCAGTGTTCACAAGCTTAGTGCATAGCACCCTCCAGCACTATGCAACAGATCAAGTCTGGAGGCAATGTTGGGCCATTTCTGGCTGACAGAACCATAGGAGTCCAAAGCAGCAACATAGTTCCATCTACTTCAGGAGCATGACCAGAAGTGGCAAATACTGTTATAATTTTAGGGGTCATGGTGAACAATCTGGCCAATAACTCAAATGAAGAGACACCATGCCTGGTGGTAGGGGCCTGCTTTAAATGCACAAGAGAGTCTGACAACATTGAATTCATCTCTTTTAATTTTTATACACTTTCTAAATACTTTTCATTCAATTATATAACAGCAAATGAACTTAACTATTTTTATTACTTTGAATATTACAAGACTAAAGAAAAATCTTTTGCAATAGTTTGAAATAAAAAGATACTTTTAAGGATTTGATTTTGAGAAAACAAAATGTTAAAAGTTGCTGGGTTTTAACATTATGTCCTTTAAGGTGAGAAGATTTTTTTTTCTTAAGTCACCAAGGACATGATAAGATTAAAGTACAAACAGCTATTTTGATAAAACAGAAGTTCTGGTTTATATACCGATTATTCAGGAGAAAACTCTTTGTAACCTTCTGCTAAAACAGATTAATAATTTAGGAAACTCTGTTACATTAACAGAGAGAGAACCAAATATTAATTTTGCATAAGTATACTACTTTATACTAAGGCATTTCTTTATAAATAGGCCCATCAAGTCTTACCTAACTTTGACAACAAAAATTCCTTTTTGTGCACCTTCTGCACTTTCTACATTCATTCAGGTTTGCTCCACATTTTCCTTTTTTCTTAATATCCAATCATTTTCATAGGACAAAATTATTTACTTTTTCCGTAATAATAATAATAATAATAATAATAATAATAAGCATTCTATAAAATTTACATACTTAAGTTACCAAATGTTTTTGGAAACTGTCTCCAAGCAAACCTCTTACATCATACAATTACCATCAAAATTAAATGAGCTTGTCAGAGCAATATGGTTGTACATAAACATAACTCTTTTTTTTTTCATTTCAAATACACTAGGAGAATGCATTGCTAAAATATTGATAGCTTATAGGGAATGGTTTTCAGAAATATATGCTTTCTTTAGCTTACTATTTTATCAGTATTTCAGCAAGATGTGATATGAAACATTTACAAGGACACACTTTTGAAACAGTTTTCTGGATGTAAGTTGTCAGGGGAAGCTGGTTACTATAAAGAATAGGCCATGATTTAATTGCAAGCTTAGAAAAGCAGCTAGCATTTTTCTATTTTTTTTTTCTCTCTTTTACTTTCATATTGAGTCCAGTTCTCCTGCCAGCTTTTGACTCCAGGTAAAGGTAACTCATGATTTGGGACATTCCATAGGAGATGATAATTCTACTCTGATCAGAGGCATAAGGAGATCTGGGAAGTCCCAGACAAGACTGAAAAAGGAGAGAGGGCAAGTGCTGTCTCCAGTTATTCATGAAGAGGGGGGAGGTGATCAGAATTAGAAAGCAGTTTTAGGATGAGACAGATGTCTTGGTCACCATTGTTCCTGTTGGACTCCTACTTAACTCAGGAAATGTCCGGAGTCAGGTTCTTTGATCTGCACAGCATGGGGGCTGTCCCCTACCACCTCCAAAGAGGGAGTCAGAGAACTATGTGTAAACTAAGGTGATATCCTTTAGAAGCAGGGCTGGAGACCTATTCTGAATAGCAAATAGAGAAAGTGCAAGAGAAATACACATAGATAGGCTTTGGTTAGAAGCCAAAAAAGTTACCTGTTTCATCAGGTAGAGGAGAAAGTTACTACAGACTCTCTCCTGGCTGGTTCACCAAAAAATATGTTGCCGGACCTAATTTCCAGGTCCTGGGTTACATTGTAAAAAATAATTCAAGACATACTATAATTATAAGAAAGTTTGAGAAGAATTTAAACAAGGAAAGTACACATTCAGACATGAATGCTGACATGCTCAAGGTAGATGTGTGCTCTTTCTCTACTGGTTTCTGGTTTTATTGACTGTTATTGGGAGTTAGAATCTACATTAATTGGATCATTTAGGACAAAGTGGGGAAAATTCATTAGGTAACTTGGTCTTTAGGGGTGGTTGTTTGGTGGTGGTTGGCTTCTAGTTGCTGTCCATGAGCCCTGCAGGGCACATTGACCAGCAGTGATTGGCCTCTGGCCACTGTCTATAATCCCTGATGTGTGTTTACTCAGTGAGGTGTCAATGAAAGCAGGTGGGTGTGGAGGCCCTTCCTGGTTTTCCTCTCATTCTGTTGTGTGAGAATGTTGCAAGTTGGATTCTGTTAATGCAGCTACTGCATGGATGCTGTGAGCTGCCTTCTGCTAACTTATTTGGATGAATCAGCAGGCTGTTTGTTATCTCAATATCTCTTCCCAGATAGTGATATATAGCTCATTAGGTTTTCTCCCCATCCTCCTTTAAGTCCCTATTCTATCCTACCTCATATATCTGCAAAAGTTCCTAAATTGTTTCCTAATGAATACAACCTAGGACTAGCCCAACTAATAAAGATTACACTTACTGCTTCTTTTTGGGCATTTTTATTCCACATAAATTTTTATGTATATTTTATTTAAAAAAAGAAATGCTGAAATTTTAATTGTGAATGCACTGAATTCATATATTAACGCAGGAAATTTTGTTTTTTAAAAATGATATATCCTCATCCAAATCTTTGATATTAAGTTTGATTTGTTGGTGCTTATTGTATGGCTTTAAACAAGGTTATAGGTTTTTCTTCTCTTTAACCCAAAGCTTCTCTTATTAAAATTTATTTATCATTATCTTATAGTTTTCTTACTTTTGTAAGTGGAACCTCTTCTTCCTTTTCTGGTTTTTACTTCTTTTGTTAGATACAATCTGTTTAATTTTTGTATACAAATTTACCTAGCTTGCCTATTTTCTTGTTAATTATAGATTTAAAATTTATCATTAAAATTTTATCATAATTTAAAAGATTTTATAAGTTTGCAATCTTTCTCCTTATATAAATAAAGTTATCTCACAGAATTTTAGTGTCTGTTTCATTTATTTAGTTAACGACAGAAATGTGCCTCCTAACTCTCAATTCAGTGCATGTTCCACCAAACCATAGGGATCACTGATTGATATGACAAAGTTTAAACCAGAAATGAACAGTTTCTAGGCTAAGCACTTAATATTGTGATTGCACTTAATAGATTGTTTATTTGTGGAACATAGAAACATATTTAAACTTCACCAGTGTATTTTCAACTTTAAGGAAAGAGATTGTGTTTTAAATAAGGAAAAAGGAAGGAATTTTAACAATATGACTTATGGCAGAGTTAGGGCATTGAGCTAGACTTGAAGAAACTGAGATTTAAATCTACAATTAAGAAAGTGAAGAAATAGGGCACCAAATTAAAACAAAAAATCTTTAACAGCACCTCAATGGAATTTCTCAAATATTCACTATTTCCCACAAATATGAAAAAACAAAAAATATTTAAAACAAACAGATGGTAGACATTTTTCTATTATAAAATAATAGATGATTGAAATCCAAAGATTTCCCAAATTTTTTATATTCTGAATAGAGAGGTCTAATATTTATTAAACTTAATATGGTGGAGTGAAAGTAGACTCAGAGGTAGGCAGAGATAAAAGTTAATTAGATCTGCATTATAAAGTGAAGGGATTGGATGTTGAGGTACTTAGAGTGCAATAGTAAATGTGAAATATTTGAAAGAAATGATAAACAGTATAGAGTTTTATGTTGTTTTATTATGATCCAAAACCTATTTATTTCTTGAAGTCTGTAGTAGATTTTCTAGAATCAGTACAGTATAGTGAGAGTGTACTCCCTGAAATCAGATTGTCTGTGTTAATATGCAAGACTCCCCTCTATTGCCTTTGTATCCCTGGGAAAGTTCTCAACTCCAGTCCGTAGGTATTCTCACCTGTTACTGGGGGATAATAATGTTACCTACCCCTAATATTATCCCTACTATTAAATGAACAGTAAATTAGAACAGTAATAGAACAGCACATGGTCATTATTTAATGAATGTTAGCTATTAGTATTAACACTTATTTGGGTACATTCTGTGGGTGGTTTTGGAGACAACAAAGAAGTTAGTCATTTATTTTAATTCGGCACTAATAAGAAATGAATGTTTAGAATAAGGCAAAGACACTTGAGCTCAAGGCTTCAGTGAAGGGGATACTTCTCAGCCAAACAAAGCTTCATCATGAAAATCAAGTAGACAAAGTCACATAGGCAAGCAGATGTGCAGACCAATCTAAGTTGTTACTATAGGTCAGAGAAGAGAATTCAATGATATTTAGAAAGATAGAGAGTATAACACTAATATGCAAATGACCTGCTGTTTGACAAAACACTAGATATTTTCATTTGAAATAGAAAGAATGGAAAAAATGACTGTGAAAGAATACTGCAGAAAAGGAAATAGGAGGTGGAGAGAGAAAAAGATGGCATTAGTGTAGGAGGGCACACACTACAAGCTCCCAGAGCAAGGCGGATTGTGGATGGGGTCCTGCCCGGGGATCTCTGCTGTGCACGTGTGAAATGAGAAGCTTGGGACATCTATCTCCACGGATCAACGACGTGGACGGAAGGGTAGAGATTCGTGAGTTTTAAGCCTGCCGGTGGTGGTTGGCATGGACGGCTAAGCCCCGCGATTAGGAAGACAAAGAATAAAACGGACATTTGGAGCCATGAGCAGGGCTCTGCAACAGGAGTCAGGGCCTAGTGGGAGCGGGCACTATCTGAGGGGGCGCTCTGGTAAAGGGGCGAGAGAACTTTATTTTCTGGGGATTTGGCTTCCTGGAGCCCCTTGGACCTTGGGTGAACAGAACAGCCGGAGTGAATTGGCACCCGGTGGAGGGGAGGGGAAGATTCTGTTAGGGGAAGGAGTTGATTTGTCTAGCTGCCCAGGGATAAGCCCCGGGCTGCCGCAGAGCCAGGAAGAGGGGACACTCTGCAAAAGACGGAGGGTTCTGTTGGAGGACAAAGAAGGGAAATTTTTTTTTTTTTTGCCATTGATTTGGCTGCCTGGACCACCCCATAGCTTTGGGGAGCAGATAAGCTGACCTGAAGCAGCATCAGGCTGAGAAGATAGGCAATTCTGCAGAGTCAACCTGATTTACACAACAGCCCGGTGGCGCTGGTGCTGGACTCCAGAAGGGGCAGAGACGGCCATCTTTAGCACTCTGCACTGACTAACATCAGAGCCGCAGCTACCCTGGGGAGTCCAGGAAGTGGGATGTGCTTGATTAATTTCCATGGAGTCCCCTCTGTAAGGGGGTTGGTCTAGAGGAGGAATTATTTTGGGTCCTGTATTTCACAAAAAAAAAAAAAAAAAAAAAGGGAAAAGG
>JAKSZT010054329.1:2081032-2194045 GCA_026826555.1 Tolypeutes matacus | reverse complement strand
AAAAAAAAAAAAAAAAAAAAAAAAAGGGAAAAGGTCACTTCAATAAATGAAAAATAAATTCTTTTTAATTTAGTTTAATAGCTAAAAGCTGTTTCAGGACCTGCATATAGAACCCTGTAGGGAAATTGATTGATAAACACAAGCAGGCAGAGAGGATCCATGTGGAACATAGGGGAATCATTGACACTCCTTAGATATGTTTGACTGCTTGCCTGTGTGGTTCTTTGGATTTTCTCTGTTTATTTCTGGTCACTTTCTTTTCTTTCCACTTTCCTCCCCCCTTTCTTTTTATTTTCATTTTTTAAAATTAGGTGCTGCTACCTTGTCATTTCTTGACTGTGTTTCTTCTTCTGTAATTTCCCACTTGCTGTCTATAGTGATTTTGTATTCCAAACTATTGCTTATCCTTCCTTCATCTTTCTGAGTTCTGCTTTCTGTTGTGGCTCTTAGATAAAACATTTTTTCATAGGCCCACGTTTTTTATTTTTTAGTATTAACTCTTAACTTTCAGCCCTTTCTTCACTAGTTCTCTCCCTCCTCATAACTCTAGCTTTCTCAATCACTATATATATATTCCTCTACTTGTTTTCCCAGTCCATTGTAGGAACTCCACTTTTTTTCCTATTACTCTACACTGCCTACACAAGTTAAATATTCATTTCATTAAGTCTCACTTGGCCCCCCTTCTAACTTTTGTCAATATTACTATTATTCTTCTGTCTTCCTTACATCTTTTGACCCTTCTGGCCCTAATCTTTTGCCTTCAAGGGAACACAGAAAAAGCAAGGAAATAAAATAAGAAGAAAAAGTGCCAAAGAGAAAACTTAACACACACCCAGAACCACCAGCTAAATAAAACTCTAGGGCATAGAGAAAAGCTAATCAACTGAACAAACCCATCAAGATAATATGATGACCAGAGGGAAACAAAAAAATACAAATGACTCTGAGAAACAGGAAAACATCGACCTGTCCAATGAACAAATTAAAAACCAGTAAGTGATGCAGGACATTGAACAACTAATCAAAGCTATCCAAACAAATATCATGGACCAACTTAAAGAAGTGAAGGAAGAGATTAAGGATATAAAGAAGACACTGGGAGAACATACTGAAGAAATTGCAAACATGCCTAAAAAGATAATGGATATGATGGTGAACAATGGCACAATCCAAAAAACAAAAAGACGCTGGATTCACATAACAGCAGATTTGAACAGGCAAAGGAAAGAATTAGTGATATGGAAGACAATACAGCTGCAATCAAGAGATAGTAGAACAGATAGACAAAAAGATAGAAAAAATCCAGCATGGACTCAGGGAATTAACTGATAACACAAAACGCACAAACATACACATTATGGGCATCCCAGAAGGAGAAGAGAAGGGAAAGGGAACAGAAGGAGTGTTGAAGGAAATAATGGCTGAAAACTTCCCAACTCTATTGAGAGAGATGGAAGTGCAGATCCAGGAAGCACAGCACACCCTAAATAGTAAAAATCCCAACTAGCCAACTCCAAGATATATACTTGCCAAAATGTCCATTGCTCAAGACAAAGAGAAAATACTCAAGGCAGCAAGAAAAAAGAGAACCATCACATACAAGGGAAGCACAATAAGATTAAGTGCTGATTTCTCAGCTGAAACCATGGAGGCAAGAAGACCGTGGTATGATATAGTCAAAATACTAAAAGAAAAATGTTCCAGCCACGAATTCTCTATCCAGCAAAACTGGCATTCAAAAATGATAGAGAGTTCAAAATATTCACAGATAAACTGAAATTAAGAAAGTATGTCAATAAAAACCAACAATTCAAGAATACTAAAGGAATCCCTACAAATTGAAAGGAAAAAAACAAGGGAGAGAGAGAGATGGAGGAGAGTTTAAAAACAACTGAAAAGACAAAAAGAGAAACAAAACAACATATGACATACATTAATGCAGAGAAAAAATGGCTGAAGTAAGAAATTCATTAGGAGTAATAACATTGAATGTTAATGGATTAATTTCACCAATCAAGAGACACAGATTGGCAGAATGGATAAGAAAATGTGATCCATCTATATGCTGTCTACAAGAAATCCACCTTCGATTCAAGGAAGCTGAAAGTGAATGGCTGGAAAACCATTTTACAAGCTAAAAATAGCCAAAAAGGGTAGGAGTAGCTATACTAATATCAGACAAAATAGACTTTAAATACAAAACTATTGTAAGAGACAAAGATGGACACCACATATTAGTAAAAGGAGTAATATCGCAAGAACAGAGAACAATCATCAACATTAACGCACCTAATCGGGGTGCCTCAAAATATGTGCAGCAAACTCTGGAAAAACTAAGAGGAGAAATAAATGCCTCTACAATTATAGCAGGGGACTTCAACACACCACTATCATCATTAGACAGAACATGTAGATGGAGAATCAATAAAGAAACAAAGGCACTCAACACATTAGAAGACCTGGAGTTAATATACATATACAGAGCACTACACACAAATACAGTAGGATTTACATTCTTCTCTAATGCACATGGAGCATACTCCAAAATAGACCACATGCTAGGCCACGGAACAACTCTCAATGAATTCAGAAAGATTGAGATTATACAAAGTAATTTCTCTGACCACAACGGAATAAAATTTGAAATCACTAAGGGCCAGAGAAACAAGTTAGGCACAAGGATGTGGAAGTTAAACAAAACACTTTAGACAAAGAGTGGGTCAAAGAGGAAATCTCAAAAGAAATCAACAACTACCTTGAAACTAATGAAAACTACAACACAACATATCTAACCCTATGGGATGCAGCAAAAGCAGTCCTGAGAGGAAAGTTCATAGCCATCAATTCATATATTAAAAAAGAAGTAAGAGCTAAAATTGAAGACCTAAATGCACAGTTGGAGAAAATGGAAAAACAACAACAAACTAAACCTAAAGAAGTAGAAAGTAGGAAATAACAAAGATTAGAGCAGAACTAAAGGTAATAGAGAATAAGAAAGCAATGGAAACAATAAGTAAAACCAAAATCTGGTTTTTCGAGAAGATCAATAAAATTGACAAATCCTTAGCCAGAATAACAAAAAAAAAGAAAGAAAGAACAGATGCAAATACATAAAATAAGGAATGAGCAAGGGGATATCACTACTGAACCCACAGAAATAAAGAATATCATAAGAGGATACTTTGAAAAATTATATGCCAACAAGAATGATAATTTAGAGGAAATGGACAAGTTTCTAGAAACCCACAAGCAGCCGACATTGATGAAAGAAGAAATAGTTGGACAAAACAGTCTAATTACAAGTAAAGAGATAGAATCAGTCATCAAGAACCTCCCAACTAAGAAGAATTCAGGACGAGATGGCTTCACAGCTGAATTCTACCAAACATTCCGGGAAGAGCTAACACCAATTCTACTTAAGATCTTCCAAAAAATAGAAGTAGAATGAACATTGCCTAACTCATTCTATGATGCCAACATTACCCTAATACCAAAACCAAATAAAGATACCACAAGAAAGGAAAATTACAGACCTATTTCTCTAATGAACCCAGATGCTAAAATCCTCAACAAAATCCTTGCTAATCGCATTCAACAACATATCAAAAGGATTATACACCATGACTAAGTGGGTTTCATTCCAGGTATGCAGGATGGTTCAATATAAGAAAATCAATCAATGTAATACACCACATAAAAAGATTGAAAGAAAAAAATCACATGATCTTCTCTATAGAAGCAGAAAAAGCATTCAACAAAATACCGCACTCTTTGCTCGAAAACACTACAAAAGATAGGAATAGACGGAAACTTTCTGAATATGATAAAGGGTATATATGAAAAACCCAAAGCTAACATCATTTTCAATGGTGAAATCCTAAAAGCCTTCCCTCTGAGATCGGGAACTAGACAAGGATGCCTACTATCACCACTCTTATTTAACATTGTCTTAGAAGTACTTGTGTGAGCACTGAGACAGGAATAGGATATAAAAAGCATCCAGATTGGAAAAGAAGAAGTAAAAATTTCATTATTTGCAGATGACAAGATCCTATACTTAGAAAGCCCTGAGAAATCTACAACAAGGCTACTAGAACGTATATAGGAGTTCAGTAACATTGCAGGTTATAAGATCAATGCTCAAAAATCAGTAGCTATTCTATACACCAATAATGAGCAAAATTAGAAGGAAATCAGGAAAAAAATACCATTTACAATAGTAATGAAAAGAATCAAATACCTAGGAATAACTTTAACTAAAGATGTAAAGGACTTATATACAGAAAACTACACAACACTGTTAAAGGAAATCAAAGAAGACTTAAATAAATGGAAAAATATTTCCTGTTCATGGATAGGAAGACTAAACATCATCAAGATGTCTATCCTATTGAAACGAATCTAAAGATTTAATGCAATCTCAATAAAAGTCAACACTCTATTTTTTAAGGAACTGGAAAAACTAACCACAAAATATATTTGGAGAGGAAAGAGGCCCCGAATCACCAGAGACATATTGAAAAGGAAAAATGAAGTTGGAGGTATCATACTACCTGATTTTAAAACATACTACAAAGCTACAGTGATCAAAACTGTGTAGTATTGACACAAGGATAGACCTACTGACCAATGGAACCGAATTGAGAGTGCTGATATATATCCTCGCATATACAGTTATCTGATATTTGACAAGTCCACGAAGCCCACTCAGTTGGGAGAGAATGGCCTCTTTAACAAGTGGTGTTTTGAGAACTGGATATCCATAACCAAAAGAATGAGAGAAGAATACCATCTCACACCTTATACAAAAATTAACTCAAGATGGATCAAAGATATAAATATAAGAGCCAAAACCAAAAAGACCTCGGAAGATAATGTAGGGAAACATCTATAGGACCTTGTAATAGGAAATGGTTTCATGAACTTCACAGCCAAAGTATGAGCAGCAAGAGAAAAAATAGATAAATAGGATCTCATCAAAATTAAAAACTTCTGCAGCTAAAAGGATGTTATTAAGAAAATAAAAAGGCATCTTACCCAATGGGAGAAAATATTTGGCAACCATATATCTGATAGGAGCCTATTATCCTGCATATATAAAGAAATCCTACACCTTGAAAATAAAAAGATAAACAGCCCATTTAAAAAATGCTCAAGTGACCTGAAAAGACACTTCTCCAAGGAAGAAATACAAATGGCTAAAAAGCACATGAAAAAATGCTCAACATCTCTTGCTATCAGGGAAATGCAAATCAAAATTACAATGAGATACCATCTTACACCCATAAGAATGGCAGCTATTAAAAAAACAGCAGACACTAAATGTTGGAGAGGATGTGGAGGAATAGGAACCCTCATCCACTGCTGGTGGGACTGTGGTATGGCCCAGCCACAGTGGAGGACAGTTTGGCGGTTTCTCAGAAAACTAACAATAGATCTTCCATATGATCCAACAATTCCTCTGCTGGGTATACACCCAGAAGAACTGAAAACAAAGACACAAACAGATATATGCACACCAATGTTCATAGAGGCATTGTTCACCATTGCCAAAAGTTGAAATCAGCCCCGGTGCCCATCAACAGATGAATGGATAAGCAAAATGTGGTACATACATACAATGGAATATTACTCAGCTGTAAGAAGGAATAAAATGCTAACACATGGAATTACATGGATGAATCTTGAAGACCTTATGTTGAGTGAAGCAAACCAGGCATTGGAGGATGAACAGTATATGACCTCACTGATTTGAACTGAGGAAAGTGAGCAGTCTCTGAGAACCATTGTCTTAAAGATAGGTTAAAAAGGGAGAGAAAGAGAAGAGCAGGCTTTGAGCCATCACCCATATGGACATAATCTATGATAAAGGGATAGAATATAGTTGCATATTGAAGGGTAGGACAGATGGGTAGTGATATTAATGGTTTGGGTTGTGCAGCATTTACAGGTGTGTAGATTAGGAAGGGCAGGTTCAAATACCCAGGGCATGTGACTATGAACCTTGTCATTCCATGAGTCAAGAGAGCGGAATGTCATATGCCCCAGGGGGGTGGGGAGGAAGGAACACTTAAGATCTAATGGGGTATTTAGTGGTCATGGGAAATATTTTCCATTACCTTATAGTAATGGACATAGGACATGGTAAATATCATCAAAACTTATTAAACTGTACCATCTAAATGTAAACTATACTGTAAATCATTGACAATATTCAGTTGCTATATTTTGCTATATGTATAACAGTTCTAGCAATGCTAACATACAAAAAAAAGGGGGGAGTTAATATGGGGTGGGGAAGGGGAGGGTGGTTTGGTATCTGGGAGTCTTTGGTAATCCGTGTGTGACTTTGCTGTCACCTAACATTTCTTTGAAAATCAAATGAAAATTTGGAAGACACTGGGGATTGAGAGGGGAAGGTGTCAGGGCACTCTGAACATCCAATAATACAGTGATATAAGGAAAAAAGAATATATATGTATATATTTTAAAAGGCATTTCTTTTGCTTTTTTTTTCATTTTTTGAATGTCCCAATCTGCTAATTATATTTTGTTTTGTTTTGTTTTTGTTTGGTTGTTTTTTTGTTTTTCATTTTTCCTGGGCTTCCTTATGTTTGTCTCTTGCATGTAAGCTTATCATTGTTGTTTTTTTTTTCCTATTAAGTGTATTTGGTTATTATATGGGCTACATGTTCATGGAGATTTAGATGACAGAAGGGTTACAATGGGTACTGCAGTGGATTATTGGTGGGGGTTGTCTGGGAGGGGGGATTCATGGGAGAAAGTTCATCTGAATATACATGAACGATATACAAAATTGTTTAAAAGATCAAAGGATGGGGCATGGTCACAGTAGGTGGACAATCACTCAATAAATGAGGGAATCTGAATTCCCAGCCTGGAGAGCTCTGCCACAGTCTCCAAGGGAGCAGCAAAAGTCCTCTGAGTGCAGGGACAGCGTCTGTCAAAAGGGGATGGCCCACTGATGAGTTCTTGTTACGGATGAATACCCTTATGAGTCTTTGCTCTTGTAACTGAAACTTAACTTACTGTTATGGGGTTGCCACCTGAGAGCCTCCTTGTTGTTCAAATGTAGCCTCTCTCTAAGCCAAACTCAGCATATGAATGTATTACCTTCCCCCCAATGTGGGACATGACTCCTGGGGATGAGCCTCCCTGGCAGCAAGGGATTAATACCAAGTGCCAACTGGCAACACAACTGGAAAAGACCTTGAATGAAAGAGGGAAAAGGTAAAGACAAATGAGTTCAAGTGGCTAAGAGACTTCAAAGAGAGTTGGGAGGTCATCCCAGAGTTAATGCTTACGCACACCTCAGTAGGAGCTCATTGAACATCAAAGTGTATATCACTCCACACAGAGGGGCTCTGGATAGCTCTGGAGACACCCAGGTCCTACATAAAGGGGCATAGCCCCAGAGACTGACGCCTTATCAGTGGGCTCTATTTTGGAACCTGTTCTCCTGATAGTGACAGAATTGGACTCAAATAAGTCCTCCCTGCACATGGTTCACCAGTCCCTTCTATTCAAACCTATATGTGATGCTGGAGTTTTTAGGTATACTTCCAGAGACTGGAGCCTCTGCCCTACCTATGTGCCAGGTGTGTGTGGAATCTCAGTGGAGCTGCAACTCCTACCCTACAGCTCAATAGACTCATCCAAGTCACCTGGCGAGGAGACAACGATGGGCAACAGCCATCCCAGGGAATGGAGAGGGCCTGCATCTGCAGGCAGGATCATCCACCCACAATATCCATGAACTATAATCCCTCTCTCACTTGGAGGTGGAGTGGACATCACCATCCCAGTCCCCTCAGGATTGGGGAAGAACTATGGACTAGAGTGGACTTAATGGTATTCTGTTGTACACATATGGTGATTCTATCAATGGAAGAAATTATACCAGTGAGGTGGAGCCGGTGGCCACTGGATACTTTTGGGGCAGGGAGGGGATGTGCAGTTGAAATACAGGGGCTCTTTCGAGACTGGAGGTTGTCCTGATTGCCGTTATGGCAACGGATGTAGGCCATTTTAAATCCGCACACACCATTCAGAACTGTGTGGGAGATAGTGTGGTATACGATGTGAACTGTGGTCTATGGTTGATGGCAACACCCCAGTATGTGTAAGTCCATTGAGGGTGATAGGCCACACTTGTGGGAGATGTTTGTGTGGGATGTGGTGGGAGGTGTGGGAGGTGGGGAACATGGGAGTCACTGTTGGTTCCATGTAATATTTAGGTAATCTAAGCACCTTAAATATATATATATATATATATATGTATATAAACATTTTTGTAAGCAAATGCACATATATGCATATATAGTTATATTCATTTTACAAATATTGGTATGTATTGTGAAAATTTTGATTTTTACCCACAATAAAAAATAAACAAATTTAAAAAAAATACCATGTAAACAAAACAAAACAAAAAAGGAAATAGGAAGCATTAAACTTTATCAGAAACCATATAGGATGAAAAGAATTGTAAATATTCTTTCCTTTGGGAAAGAGAAGAAAAAACATGGTTGTGATCCTCAATAGGTTGAATGAAGATGTCTCTATAAAATTGTAGCAAGAAGTTTTAAAGAGTGAAATCTGATATTTTTTAAAAAAGGTATGTCAATCATTGAAATAGATTGGAAAAATCATGAGGAAAAATAAAAGTAAATAAAAAATTAAAATTATCTTTGATGGTATTAAAAAAGCAAAATTAAAATTGCTAAAAGTCAAATGCTGAAAACTTGAGAAGCTCTATCAACTTTGAAGAGAAAGGGAAAAAGATGAAAATATTTAGGGAGATTATAGCTAATATAGCAGAATATAAATTACATATATAATGAGTATTATACATTTTTGTATGGTTAAGTTTGAAAACAAATACAGTAAAAGAATTATTCATTAAAATAATTTTCTGGAAATGAGGATTTAAATATATAAATAAAAAGTCAGAGCATGCAAATCTAAAGCCTTAAAATATTCCTGAATTTTAAAAATCTATATAAATAGATCCATTCATAGATACCTATTCATTGTTCAAAGCAATTTCACTGGTAAAGGGAATTATTTGATAAGCTTTCAGGCATACAATAAAGACAAAGTAATTTTTTAAAAAATTAAATCACCATATGATTACAGGATGAGACCTAAGAATGAAAATTTTTGGCTATAAAACATGAGAAAATAAAATTTATTTGTAGAGTTAGATGAAGACAAATTCAAAAGACACCCAATAAATGAATATCTGTAAAACATAAAAAATCAAACTTTTATTATTTTATAAATTCTCTACAAATCTTAAAGGAAAAGGCTAACAGCCCTCCCTTCTTTCCTTTTGAATATACTCTTTGTAATCACTTAATTGTTTCCTGTTTATTGTTTGTCTCTTCCTTTAGTCTTTCCTCTTACTGAGGGCAAAGACCACGACATGCTCTCCCTCCACTGATTTTCACCCAGTTCAATCTTTAACATTTAAAGGTAGGTCACAGTAAGCATTTTAAAAAATGAATGAATGAAATCATTTCATTTGTTATAGTTCTCTTTATTTCCTAAATTTCTATAGTATACATAAATAAAAATTTTAATCAGAAAAAATAATATAGTTTTAGGAAAACGTTGCTATACATAGCTATATAAGCTACCTGCACACCCAGAAAGAAACCATGGAAGACACAGAAAGAGCAAGTATAAAGAAAATAAATCTTTTGTTTACATGAACTAGCAATTTCCATACCCTAACAAGCTTACTTAACTGGGAAAAAGGAAATCTGAAACCTTTGGTCCACATTCTGTACTTTTAACCATGGCCATGGGGTTTTTTTGTAGTCCCCATTTCAACGCAATTCAGCCTCTCTACATGCCCTGACATTTAACATTACGTAAGTCTTTTTCTTATATTCCCAGTTTCTCAACTCTAATATCCATACCTTGAATTCTGATGCAATAGGGAAAAATAATAATTTATTAAGTATAACTATTCTTAGGGACAATTTAAGCTATGGTCTAAATCCTTGTCAATGTTAACTGATGAGGAATATCTAAATCCTGAGAGATACTGAGAATTATTTATATAATTAGTTTACTTGGAATTCACTTTAAATACCAATCTGATCAAAAGAGAAAAGATATATGTATATATACACACACAAATTATTTGGTCTATTTACCTTATGCCTCTCTATAGACTTCATAAGTGTTCTCTCATATCTTAAGATTTATGTAATTTGAAACTTATTATTGTACATGACTTTTAATTTTTTAATTCTGACTTTGTCCTATGTTGGAAGCCTCAGCTTATAAAGAATTTCTCTGGTGAGTTAAACAGCTGATAATTTAAATCAGTTTATAAATGCACTAATAATTTTCCTTGAAAAGAACATTTGAATTATTTGATTTTATTTATGATATAACTCTTCTCAGAAAACTTTGAATGGAAATAATCCAGAATCATTCATTTTACTATTCTGCAAATGCTTCTGTTTTACTTTCCGATTATAATAAACTATTAGATACAGTGAACTTTACATTTGTGCATTATCTTCTTGAGAGAGTGCCTTATCTCTCAGCATATAGCCAAATATTACTACATTCATTTGTTTTGCTTTGTTTTAGAGTTTCAAAAATTTATTCATATCAGTATCCCTCCATGTCCCATGATGAAGAAAAGTAGCATATTCATGTACATTTACTGTCCCAGCAGATCAGGAGGCAGACTTTCCATGAAGGGGATGAATACAAAATTATTAAAAAACAAAATAGCAGAACATAAAGATAAAGGAAAATATATGTGCCAAATTTGTATGAACTTCCCCAATATCTAATACCTGTGGTGTATGTTTCTTTTTCCTAAGTTTAATTTAGAGAATGGTTATTTCTGATAAAGGATAATCATAGAATTGAGGACTGGGGAGATCTGAACAGCTAACTCAGGTAGGGTGAATGAATCCGAAGAGAGAGAAAACAAAGATTATGGGAAGAAGCTCAGCCTTGAACAACAGAGAAATGATTTTGCTTTATGAGCAAAAACTTCCCTGGCATGTATTACTCCAGTAAGTAGGCAAGAAAAGACAGATTATTCACAGCAGGAAATCTATGTTATATCTCATCTACTTAGCTGTATTTATCCATTTTGAAAACATGTATTTTAATAAGCTATTTAAATCTTGTGATAAGAATAAGAAACATGGCTTATTATAATGCTCTTAATTTGTGTTTAGATAAAACAAAATATATAGTAGTATGATAATAAATATTAATTAAGTGCTTAATCTTAATATGTGCCTGGTTCTGTCTTAACCTTGTTGCATAAATGAATCTATCAAATCTTTACAACAAACCTCAGAGTTGAAAGAGTACCCAATTTATAGATGAAGAAACTGAAGACACATAGTTTGCCCAACATCATGCTATAAGTAAATTTTGGAGCCAGGAGCCTAACTGGCCCCAAACCCATTTTCTTAAAGATTAGATCTATTACCTCTTGAATATTTTGTGTACCTCCTATATTCTGAGCCTTATGGGCCTTCCAAAGGAAAGGCAGCAGGAACTAGTATTTCTTTGAGCATTGAGCTTTATACATGCAATTTTCTTTGAATTTCACAGTAGTCCTGTATGTTAAGTTCTGCACTATTCATTTGATGGATTAAGGAAAAGCAAAATTTAAGAAAGTGAAGAATCTTCCAATGAAGTATCAGAGGTCTGTTCTGAGCTAGGGTCTATCTCTACAGTCTCTCTTCTTTCAAACTTTGGGAAAACTAGAAGAAACACAGGAAATAATTGCTGACCTGCAATGTTCACATTTTCCCTCATGCCTTAAAGCATAGCAACTGAAAAGTAAAAAATATTCAAACAAGGCAAACACAATTAAGTGTCCATTTTAGTGTCAAAAATGGAATAATTTTAGGGAAAAAAAGAAGTGTTAAATATTGGAGTAGACCAGAGAACTTCCCTGAATTTAATGAGGTATGAAATGACCTTGTAAGCAATGGTAGTATTGGGATGGGACACAGCATGAAGGATGTCATTCTAATATGGGGAAATCAACTAAAGGTTAGAGTGGTGAATGAGCAGGACATTCCTCGGGAATGGTGAGCTGTCCAACCATTTGTATAACACAGTTGATATAAAGCACTGTGGAAATTAAAGTATGTTCTTATAGACAGGCACTGAATGTCAGATGCTTGAATACTCTGTGAACAATATTGGGTTTCTCTCTGTAGATAATAGGTATAAAACAGAGAATTTTGTTCGTGGAATAAAATAAGAAATATTGACTTTTAGAGAATTTAATTTGGCACATGCAAAAGGGTTGCCTTTGATGTTATTCTTGTTATAATTATGATGAGGATGATGATAAGGGTGATGATAAGGATGATGGAGATGGGATCTTATGTTTAGTAATGGTAGAAAGTGGCTTAAAATCAATAATTTAATGTGGATTACTTTCTAGCACATTTTAAAGAACTTCATATTTATTAAATCATTTAATTTAAACAATTACCCTGTAAGGGGGTATTATCCTTATGAAAATTTTACAGAGAAGGAACTAAGGTACAAAAACAGTATTGGATTTCCTAAATACTATATTTTTCTATATTTTCAATTTATCCAGTGGAACAGGGAACTCAGGGACGAGTCAAACAAGTATGTCACGATAGCGTTTTTATTCCCAAATTAATGGAGAATCAGGAGTCACACACTATCAGAATCTGAAGGGGTCTTCAGAAGTTATGTAATCCACATCTTTCATGTTATAGATGGGAACATGTAATCCTGGGGAATAAACTGATAAATAACAGGGAGGCAGAAAACACTAACTCTCTTGTACTCTGACACAGTGCTTTTAACAGGATGTTTACATGGAATGGAAGTATAAATTTCTTTTTGAGAGACTATTAAATGATTAAATTATTTCACAGAACCATGCATATTATATAGGTAGATTCCCTAAGAAGGAAGGGAGAAAAATGGTTGAGCAAAGCTGGCTGTATCATTTTTATAGTATTTTGTTTGAGGGAATTTTTTATGTTGAGAACTGAACCATATCTCTTTATAAAATTTCCACCTAGGCAAACATATTTGAATGTCTGATTATATATAATTCAGTAACTTTCTTAAAATTTGAGGTATTTCTGAAAGGATAAATAACCGAAAAACTGAGTGTTGTATAATAAATACATGTCTATCATTATATCATTTCTTCACTTCATGCCCAATGTCACATAGTCTTTTGGCAACAACATTCAAACTTGCATAATGCTCTGTAATTTTCAAAGTCATTTTCTACCTTTTGTCTTCAACTGCAAGATTTTTTTGTGTCAGAGAATTGAAATATACAATAAAAGAAATATATCTGTATTTAATAAGCAAATTTGAACTGAATAAGCAGGCCATATTGATTGTTCAAATAAAAGAAAACCAAAAATAATAATATGCTTTTGTTTCTTAAGAAATTTTCACTTTGATTATTTTGAAGAAATTTATAGAGATGTTTTAATTAGTTTTTGTCCCTTCTATGGTAAATTGTTGTTTTATATCTTCATTATTCTTTGGTATGCTTTTGGATTTCTCCAAATACTGTTGATTCTCAATTGTTCAATCATATTAATAAAAGAGAAGTATAAGTCAAATCAGTCTAATAAGTAGCCATAGGGGTTCTCTACTTTATGTTGGGCATGCCTCTGAATATAAGAGCTAACTATGGTTTTGCATATTTAAGTATATGGGATATGCATATTAGAACTTTTGGGAAGAGAAAAGGTTGGCCAGCAGGTGACCTAAATTGCCAATATATAAAAAAAGTTTTTATCTTGTGTAGAATGAGTACAAATGATCCTCCTGTGCTGAGCTGCTTTTTCTTTCTTTTTCCTTCCTTTGAAGTTGAAAACGGTTTCCTCTACTCTTTCTATATTACCTATACTAACATTTTACAACTCAAATCTCCTTCTCTGGCTAAAAATATTTTATCTTTATTATGAGGGTCCTCCAGCCATCATCCAGCCATTCTTTCCCCCCTCTTCAAGTTGACAGCAGCACTGCTGAGATGCTATATTTCTACCCAGTTCTTGGTATATCAGTTTGACCTGCGGAATCTTCGATCATTAAGGATAAACATATATAAATATTAATCATAATAATGTTAATAAATAAGTATATGTCACAAAGTCTTACTTGGTATAAACTTTCTCAACAGCTTCAGAAATAGTTCATTAAATAAAATACTTTGAAGAACTCTTTATTTTCAGAAAGTGACATAACATAGTATTTAAGAGCACAGCTTGAAAAGTTAATCTACATGGGTTCAAAACTTCTTGTTTCCTGGACTTCTGAGCTTGGATCCGTTACTTAACTCCTCAGTGCTTTACTTTTCTCATCTGAATTTGTGGAAAATAATATATTTTTTGTAGGATTTACAGAACAGGTAATAATTTAATATGTTTAAAAATATAATAGTGCCTTTTAGTAAGGACTTAATAATTATTATTTACTGTTTTTTATACTTATATTAATTTTAATTGTCCACTTCCATGCACTTTTTTTTTAAGAAGGCACTGGGGATTGAACCCAGGGCCTCATAAATGGGAAGCATGAGCACAACCACTGAGCTACACAAGCTCCCGAATTCCATTTCCTTTTTTTTAACAAATCAATTTTATTGATACATATTAATAATCATAAAATTCATCCAAAGTACACAATCAATGGTATTTATTATAATCACATAGTTGTGCTTTCATCACTTCAATCATTATTAGAGCAATTTCATTATTTCAATTATACTACTAATAAACAAAAATATAGACAAACAAACAAACAAGAAAATCCCTCACTATGTACTTTTGACACTAAGCTTGATTTTTCTATTACTCTATTGGGGAATAAAATTTCTTTCTTGACCCTAAAATTAAGTTTATTTTCTAGAAGTTAACACTGCAAGATTCTACTGAAACTGGTGGTTAGTGAAGAGTTGCTTTAAAAATAACAAAATAATTTCTTGCATTGCTAGAATCACCGGTTCCGTGTAATATTTTGGGTAATCTAAGCACCTCTTAAAATATATGTGTATATATATATATATAACATTTTTGTAAGCAAATACACATATATGCATATATATTTATATATCATTTTGCAAATGTTTGTATGTATTGTGAGAATTTTGATTTTTACCCATAATAAATAAATAAATAAATAAATAAATAAAAAATAAAATAACAAAATAACTAGTTAAGTTCTGCAATTCTTATAATTCTTTTTTGGTTTATAAAATTACTTCATATCAATTTTTCTAATTACTTGTGAAAAATAATCTTGTGAAGTACACAAAGGAATTTTCAATGAGCCCCACAGAGTGAGAGGTCTCATTATCAGTATGAACTATAAAGTCCTGCTTTCTGTCTATTAACAGAACATGATTATTAATAGTGCTCTGTTCTACTCAAAATGATCAGTTTAGACAGTATATTATATATTTTTCCTACAATAAACTATTTGAAATTATCTTGTTAAATTAATCTTGACCATAAAAAATACTTTAATTTGACTAAAGTTTGGATTTTGTCAAATTCATGATTGTATTCATAATTATTGAAAAAGTGTTGCCAATGGGTATTAAAAAGAATTTTGCTGAATGAGTGAGTGATTTTGATGATCCTCACGATGGCTTAGGTCTAAAAAATTGATTAATGCCATTTTAATTAGATAATACATTTCCAATTTTCTCATTATTGATTTTTCTCATTACTTTTGTCATTTCAGCTAATTTGCTTGAGTCATCCCAAATTGTACTGACCATGGAAAATAGAAATACTGTGACTGAATTTATTCTTTTGGGACTTTCTCAGAACAAGACAGTCCAGATCCTCTGCTTTTTATTTTTCTTCCTATGTTACCTAGCTATTTGGTTGGGGAACTTGTTTATTATGATTTCTATCACATACAATCAACTAATTAACCAGCTCATGTACTTACTCCTTAGTTACTTTGCTCTCTCAGATCTTTTCTACACCTCCATCATGACACCCAAATTAATGACTGACTTACTGACAGAGAAGAACACCATTTCCTATAAAAATTGGATGACACAGCTTTTTACCACACACTTCTTTGGAGGTATTGAAGTCTTCATTGTCACAGGAATGGCCTATGACTGATACATGGCCATCTGCAAACCACTCCACTACACTATTATAATGAATCGGCAATGGTGTAACTCAGTACCCATTGTATCATGTGCTTAGAGGCTTTCTTCATTCTTTTGGCCTGTTTCTTCTTACAATATTTTTCACCTTTCTCTGGCCCCAATGAAATAGATCACTATTTCTGAGACATATATCCTCTGTTGAAACTGGCCAGCACTCATACACACAAAATTGGCTTCTTAGTCATTGCCAATTCTGGCTTGATAGGATTGATGATTTTCTTGGTTTTAATGGCTTCCTACATTATGATATTACATAATGTGAGAACATATTCTTTGGAAAGCCTCCACAAAGTACTTTCTACTTGGAGTTCTTATGTCACAGTTGTGATTCTGTTTTTTGTACCTGTCATCTTTATTTACATTAGACCTGCTAGAACTTTACCAGAAGATAAAGTGTTTACACTGTTCTACACAATTATTGTTCTCATGCTTAATCCTCTTATGCACACTCTTAGAAACATGGAGATGAAAAATGCCATAAGGAATGTATGGTGCAATCAAGTGTTCTTGAAAGGGAAGCAAACAATTTCAATGGCATTTATCTTTTGATGCAAATGGATACCTTCTCATTAAAACCCCTCACTTTGAGTCCCTCCTGCCAAAGTGAAAATCAGCAAGCACATGTAAATGCTAAGCCTTCAACATCAGCTGGACATTGGTGGTGTTCCTCTTTCAGTTTCCTTTCCTGACTTGCTTCCTTTGATTTCATCCTTGACTTGATTTGAAGTTCCATGAAGGCAATGGTATGCTTTGTTTATTTTACTGCTCATTTTTTGGTAACTAGCAATGTGTATAGTATATATGAGGATCTCAATAAGTATTTCTTGAACAAATATATTAATATATAATTCTGCTTTTCATCCCGTATTGGAATCACCTCTTTCATGGTTAATGACCCACTAGGACATCAAACATTTCTAAGACATTTCCTCTTCATCTAATCTCTAATATATTTTGATTTAACACAGCCATGATGTTGGTCAGGAAAAACTTATACCTTAGATCCAATGGGAAAAATGGGCAAATCAGCTAGACACCAAAATCTCACTCTCTAACTTTGAGACCTAGAAATATGTAGGAAGTTCATAAATGTCTATTTGTTAACTTGGGTGATTTTTGTAAAATAGATATGTTGTTATAGTAAAGTTACATCTCATCCACATTGGGTTCTAATTTCAATACATGAGGTGAGAATTGGGTGTGGTTAAAATTATCCAAGATCACACAGCTACTAAATGATAAAAATGGGATTCAACCCTCTAGTACAGGAATATATTTATCTTATTAGAGATGCCTGACAGCTGAAAGAGCAGAATAATAACTCATATCTTATGTACATTCCAGCATTTATGAACATTAGGAACGGCAAAGTATCCCATACTGTTTCTATTATATTCCCTTTCATCTCTTTCACCCACTATTTTTCCCAAGATGTATACTGGATTTCTCATCATTTCAATATGCCTGTGAGATTTCTCCACTATCCTGCTTGATATGTCATAGACATTACACTAATATTATTTTGGTTTCACATTAAATAAATATGGTCAGTGAGTAAAGAAAAATGAATGATTTTTTCAAAGTAAAAGTTTCATACTTACTTTCAAACTTCAAGTTTAAAATATTGTAAAAATAGTGTTTGGCAAAAGATATATAGCATATTTGGTGATGAAGCTCTGTGAGCTACACCTTCTTATAGAGAGGAAATTGAGATTGTATTATTTAAAAGGTATATTCTTACACAAGTTATATGGTTATACTATCATGTTTATCAATTTCTTCAATACTGATGATCATAATGGTCATCCGTAAATTCTAAATGTATCAAATTTTTTGGCAAATGCAATTACTTTTTGTAACTATATGTTTTCCAACAGCTGAACCCTATACATTTTAGGGATTGCTTTTTGAAAAATATAGATGGTTCCTGGAACCCTTCCTTCCATGCTTATTATTGGCTTTGATCCATAGTTTACTTAAATATTACATGTTTTATCTAAAAACTTTTGAAACTAGTTTATTCCCTTGCCACCAAAAATCCATTTAATTTCTGGCTAAAGGTAACACTCTTCCTCCACCTTGCTTCTTTATGCCTTTTCCAATATATCTCTTTTTTATTCAAGCTTCCTGGGGAATCTCTGAATTTGTCTATGAAGACACTGTGGTTTCAATAGCATGTACTTCAATTTCTCTATTACTTGTGCTTGGAAACTTGCCAAGTTGCAACAGCATCTACTTTTGTTTGTCCTATTATGACATACTGGTCCATATAATACCACTCTGCATCAGTGATTCACAAATGTGCCCACTGCCAGTTGGTGAGAGACCTCAAGTATATAAGCTTGTAACTTAATGAAAAGTTGACCAGAAATGTGCTTGGACCTTAGGAGTTCTTTCCATAATTTCTAACTTTCAATGAAATATGACACTGTAAAGTGTGGGGTCTTCAGCCTGAGAGATCATGAGGGGATCAAATGATGCAACTCAGAATTCCCTGGGAGTTCGTCTATGTGGGGTCAATATTGAGCAAATGAAATCAGGAGACAGGAGACAGGCAGACAGATAATTCTTTCTTATTTTAACCCATTCATTGATGGTTTTAATATTTTAAAGTGTGGTATGTTCTTGCCTGCCTTTGTAAACAAGTTCCTCAAGACACAATAACTCAGAAGTGTTTGCTTTGAAGTTCTGGCTTGCTCTCTCACACCTTCCTTTGTATTGGTTCTCCCACATCTCAGTCCACTTCCATTTTACCTCAGACCAGCTTCCCTGGAATTATTTTTCTGAACAAGGTATTAGCATAAAAATTTGCCTCTGGTTTGGTTATCTATGGAAACCAGTCTTCAACATGTATCATTAAGGTAAATTAAGAACATTCTTAACTTCCAATATTAGCTTTTTAAAAATTGCATATTCAATGGCTGGGCAAGAAGTTTAGAAAACTGAGGAATCTTGGGGGAAGACGGATCACACAGGCAGAAAAAGCTAAATCTGGAAGAGATGAGCTAACCTTTATTACTTGGCTTCAAAGTACAAAAGGTATCAAATTTAGTAAAAAATAAATTAAAAAAATAAAAGAACTTAAAAGCAGTTATGGAAAAGATAGAAACAATCATAAACACAAATTCAAGTTAAAAATGAATTACATGTCCTCATACTCTATAACTGTAGATTTTTGTGATCAAATAACCAGAAGGTCTTTTTGTGTTTTTAAGTCGCTATTATTGTACCTTAGTGAAGAGAACATTCAGAGCTGAGCAGAATATCAGTGTAAAGCCCATGCCCATATTCTACATGGCATATTGTCATGAAAGCCACTATGAAGTCTATTCAGTAAATGCCTTTCCTAATATGCATAATACATACATATTTATTGAGAAAGAGAGAGAGAGAGAGTGTGTGTGTGTGTGAGAGAGAGAGAGAGAGACAGACAGACAGACAGAGACAGAGGCAGAGAGAGAGGAAGGAGGAGGCCAAGAGGGAAAGAGGGAGGAAGGGAGAGCAAGAGAGAATGGAATAGTAATATTATTGCCAGTAGTATTTGAAATATATTTACTAAACCCAAATCAAAATTTAAACATACAAATCCAAAATATTAACTAAGTAACATCCAATTAATGATTTAGCACAAAATTACAATGTGATAGATCTTTTATCTTGAAAAAGAATCTTTAAGAATTGTCTCAGTCAAAAGCAGGTTTACGGAGCAGGAAAATTATCTCATAATTGAGGAAAGATATTTGACTATCTTTAGAGATCATTCTGGGGGAAAAATATGGGAATAATTTTCTGATAAAATTTAACAAGTTTAAGAGCCTCTTTAAGTAATCTTGATTCAATCACTAAAACATATGTTTACTGAGCAAAGTTAATCAAACTTTCTTCTATTGTATGTACACTTAAAATCTCATCCAAATCTGTATTTCAACTTTTCGCTTACAAAAGTCTCTATAAAAACAGAAATCATTCATCTGGCTTTTGTGAAGACTCTTTCTTCTCTTGCTGGTAAGATTAAAATAAAACTATGGCAGTTGTCATCAAGTTAAATGAGATTTTTTTTTCACTTGACTATTTGCCTCTCTAGCCAAAAGTTTGATACTGAAAATCATTTTAATCCTCTGAGTTTCAGTTTGCTCATCAATAAAATAAAAATAATTAGATCATTATTTCAAAACTAGCATTTATAGAGGTTTTCTCTAAGAAAAAATTCTCGATTTGTCACAATTATTTGTGTTAATTGAAATCATTCTATTTTATAATGTTTTTAATGCCATTATAATTGATTATTTAATTTATTATTTGAAAATATTTTTCAATTCTTTGGATATCCTAAGACATATATATGTACCATAAGAAGGTTTATAGTTTTCATTTTGGTGGTAATAGAAAAAATTATTTTAATCATACCCTGGATCAAGTAATGTCAATAGCAGTATTTGCCTTTGTGTTTACAAGCTCTTTGGCTTTCAGTAGTTATCATAAGTGGAGATTCCACAACTGGCACTGAACTGTTCACTGAGATGTCCACCTTCCCAGACATTTAAAGGTAGCCAGACATACAGGTCTTCTGACACTATCACATTTTATGTCTATTGTTTGAGCATAATTTTTAGTAACACTTCTTAAAATCAATATTGCTCAAGTTGAACAATAAATTATATGGCTAACTTGTTTTTTACTATAACATTTCATTACTATGTAAAGATGATTTGCAGTATACCATATGTATAATAAGTATTACAATAATTATTAAAATATTGCAATTTTTAAAATGATCCAATTAAAACCATTTTAGGAAAATCCTCCTAATTTTTGTATGTATTATTTCTTTTAAAATGATATGTTTATTGTTTAGACCCTATATGAATAATTTTAGATCTTTAAATTGTTGTAATGCATACACAAAAGCATGGGATGAGTTCAGAAATATGGTACTGAATTTCTGATGCTCCAATTTTTATTTTGATAGAAATACAGGAAGAATAATAAGTCTTATGGGCCCTATAAAACTAGGATGATTGGTATTAGTGTAGCTTATATATGTTTGGAGATACTGTCATGAAAGTATAATATAGGGAGGTTAGAAAGATGGGCTTTACTCAGCAACCTATAAATAAAATCCAAAGACAAAAAACTAAAAGAAAAGTGTAAAAGATATTAACAAGGAAAGAATGACAAAAAAATTCAGGGAGCAATGTTAGAATTGCAGACAAGGAAAGAAAAACATTTCAAAATTAATTATATTATTAATGCCCAGATGCTAGTGGCTATGTTAATTTTTGCTTATATCACAGTTTACACTTTAATATATTTGAGATGAGTTCAAACAATATGAACAGGGTGTATAATGAGTATCAGATGTCTTTCAGATTATTTGTTTTCCAATCAAAACTGTTTTCCCAGCACCACACTCTCCTCAAGGCCTTCTTCATTTCCATGTTTCTCAGTGTGTAGATCAAAGGGTTGAACATGGGGACAGTGATGGTGTAGAAAAGAGCAAATTCTTTATCTTCAGAAAAGTTGTGGCTAGTCTAACTTAATTGAAGAGAACAGACACAAAGAACAGGACCATAACTGTTATGTGAGAACTCCAAGAGGAAAGAGCTTTGCTGCGGCTTTCTGCAGGGTAGACCCTGATGGTGTACAATATCAAATGTAAGATGTCATCAAGACCACAAAGGTCACCAAACCCATCATGCCTGAATTGGCAATGACTAAGATTCCCACATTGTATGTATCAGTGCAGGCCAGTAGTGATCTACCTTATTGGGGCCAAAGAAGGGTAAATTGAGAGTGAAGAGACACTAGACAAAGGAAAGCAGAAATGCCCCTGCACAGTAAGCAATGACCAGGACATCACACCTCTGCCTGCTCATGATGACAGTGTAGTGCAGGGGCTTGCAAATGGCCACACAGCCATCATAGGCCATCACTGGAAGGATGAAGACCTCGATGCCACCAAAGATGTGCATGCTAAAGAGCTGTGCCATGCAACTAGTGTAAGAAATTGTGTTTCTTTCTGTCAGCAAGTCTATAATTAGCTTGGGCATCACTGTTGAGGTATAACATAGGCCTGAGAGAGCAAGGTAATTAAGAAAGAAATATATGGGTTGATCAATGAGTGGACTGCATGTGATAGAGATCATTATGAGCAAGTTTCCCATCCAAATAGCTGTGTAAAAAAATAAGAAAAATAGGTAGCACAAATATTTAATTTTCTTGTTCTGAAAATGTCCCAATTGAAGAAATTCAGTGATGTTATTGGCAGTTTCCATGGTCTAATGCAGCTAATGCTCAAAAAGGTTGTCTGGAAAAAAATGGCATGTCAACATTAGAAATATTGGTAAGCATAGTGTGAATCAGAGTTTGTATTGTAGAAATAAATTCTTTTATTTAATCATTCATCCTGAGCAATTAATTCTAAACTTTATATGAATAAGCTGACCATATAAATTAGACTATTTTGGAAAGGGAAAGATTTTAATAGTTGTACATGTTTAGGGAATGAAATAAAATGTGCATCCGCTCTGTGGATAGGATGGAAAAGCAAGCTCAGTTTGGATGCATTAGTTGTCCTGGAGTGACTTGCCTTCCTGATATACAGGTCTAAGGTGAAGTGAGTGAGGTGAGCTGTACAAGTAGAGGATAGGATCCTGTCTTTACTTAAAAGTTTGATATTTTGTTTATTGTAGAATTTTGCATTATTTTTTAAAGATTGCATCAAATATTATTTATCTCAATTATTAAGTTGTTTGCACTCAATGTATCTCTTTGACCTCTTCTGAGGTCCTAATCCTGGATTAAAAAACATTATATATTTAGAAATATTATGGAGAATAATAAAATATGATAGCATGAGAATCCTAAGTGGCTGTGATATCTCTTTTCATTTAAATAAATAGATTAAATAATAGTTTTATACATAAAATTGAGAAAAGAAGGCTCCCTAAAAGGTGAGACAAGAACAATGCACACATCTGTGAATGGCTCTTATAATATGCTGGACATCAATTATTTATTAATTTAATAAACCAAGGATTACATGGATTAGTGAAAATTTTATAGTTTCCCTATTTCTCCTGTTATTATTAAAGGTGACTGAATTATTTATTTTAGAAATAATCATTTAATAAATCATCCTAAGGAGTATTTTTTAGAATATAGCATATATTCTTAGTATTTCTATAATCAGATAAAAAAAGTTATTTTATAAAAATAACCTGAGTTTTTATCACTGTTGCATTCAATTCTAATTAATTTGCCAATTTCTGTTCACAGGTATAAGCACATCTTTTATCCTTTCCCAGAGTTTAAAATCATTTTAATACTTTGTTCTTAAGGCCCTTGAGGAAAATTATTCTTACAGGAAACAATGGCATAAAATGCACTTAGAAAATTTCATTAATTAGGGTTTCAGGATTGTTTGAAACACACTTTCTATCTGATGTTAAGTAGATTATATACTGATGAAACAGGCAAATAGGCAAATAAATAGATGACTCACTGACTCCTTTGTTTCCTGTAGTTTAATGTTCCTCTGGCAGCCCCCAGTTTAATATTACATACCCTTCTAATTCATATGCATCTTATGAAATTAGAACTTACTTTCCAACACCTGCCTTTTATTTCTAATTTTTTTTATTGTTGTTAAGAATATGGGAAGCGGCTGTGGCTCAATCAGTAGGGCTCCCGTTTACCATATGGGAGGCCCCAGGTTCGGTTCCCGGGGCCTCCTGGTGAAGGCAAGCCTGCCCGCATGGCGTGGTTAGCTGACCCAGCGAGCACAAGCAGCAAGGGGGGGATAAATGAATAAATAAATAAAATCTTAAAAAAAAAAAAAAAAAAAGAATAGATTCACAAAATCCTGAATTTCATGTTTAGGTGACATAGAAAGCTTGGTAACAAGGACCTTTTAGGACTAGTTTTACACTAACACAAATTAGGTATATCTCCAGCCATGTTTCTTCACTTCATCATAATCCCTCCTTTTCTTAACCTGTTCACTAAAATAGTAACACACTTGCCTTCTGTATAACACTTGGAGCTTTCCAAAAGCTCAAACAACTTCATGAAATAAGAACTTCAAAATGTTGGCAACAACATAAAGACAAAATAATTTATTTATTCCAAAAAATATTTTGAGTTTCTGCTACATAACATGCACCTTGCTAGGCAGTAAGAACAGTCTTTTAGGTCAGGTATGGAAAATCTTGCCACTCAGAGTGGTTACATTAACAAATGCAAAAGAAATTTCATAAATAAAATAGAATCCCATTATTTTGCCTGCTCAAATTTAGCATCCAATAGGGGGATATTGCATAAATACTCTCTATTTGTTAAAAAGATTCACACAGTAATTTGATGAAATACTAATATAAATCTGTAACCTGCATTTCTTAGTGGGCTCAATCATCCTGTCTCTCCTAACTTCAAGAAAGCCTATATCAACATACTGGGAGGTACATTCAGTAAGCATATGTAAGAAGCATTAATCCCAATAGATTATATCCAAACAGGAACATTTACATTTCAATCTCAATCTTCCTTCTTACAAAGTATAAGATTAAAATCTGTAAAATTTGTATTTTAAATTGTAACCAACTCTGCTATTTATTAATTCTTAAACCTCGTTGGAATTCAGTCCTTTCCTACATTCTTAAAAAAAACTTTAGTTTATAATTGACTGCTGAATTTCATGAATACATTTGAAGGATATGTCAGGTAACATACTTTTGTTCCCTTACTATTTGCACCCAGTAGATAATTTATGACACCTTTTGGCGACTACACTTCAGGCCCCCACCTACACTGAATTCTTTCTCATTCCTAACTGTAAAGTCTCATAACAGCAGCCACAATGGTCTCTTTGAGTGTAACAAAGTTATTCCATCTCAAGTTTAAAAACACTCTGCCCCTTTACAATCCATTAGCACATATTTTGGCAGAGTAGAATCTCTAAAATGTCCCTTCCTTTTATTAACTCATGCTCAAAAGACAACATTTGCTCCTCCATCTCTAGCAAGCTTTCCTTGGCTCTTTAAACCTATGTAAACCTTTATCTCCTTCAACACTCACTAAAATAAATTAAGAATGAATTTCCATTCTTAATTTCATTCACACTTTCATTCACACTTTAAACAGCCAGGAAATTCATTCTTAATTTATTTCTCCGAGGCAGTTCTTCAGACACTCAGCAAAACCACCTTGATTTCTTCTTGCCATTCATAATTTGGCCTAATAGTCAGTGCATAGACTTTGGATTCAGACAAGAGACCAGAAAAGAGTCAATGGCTATATAGTCTGGGGCAAGATAATAAACCTACCTGACACTCATTTCTCATCTTTTAATTTGTGCACTTCTAATATCAATGTCCTGTAGTTGTATATATTAGTTTATTAGGCATAGAATGTGCAATAGGAATTAATCTTTTCTTTTTTTCTTTGCCTTTCCTTACTTTACTGTGTATACATTACATACCTGATATATAGAAACCAAAATAATAAATAAGAGTACATTGAAGTCTTAAAATCAGAATAAAAATGAAAGTTATTACAGTTCAATTCAAACAGTGGCAATAAAAGTGAATATTTATTTAGATGCTTTCCACCCCCTAAATGCAACTGTACTGACTCATATAGTACTTACAATCTTATTAGCCTGTTTTGCAAATGAGAGAATCAAATAGTCTTTACAATTTGGATAAATGCTGATAGGTATACAATGGCTATTTTTAAGGTATATTTTAATTCTTTTCTTACTATCTGGATACTGAAAAAATATTTTTCAGTTCCAAATCTTTCTTGAAATTATTCTAGGAGGGTATTCTTTATCATGTTTTCCTGCAACCCAGATTTTTTCATCCAAGACATTTTTCTCCATACAGCTTTGAAGTATTCTCCTGTCACTCAGTAGAATTAATCTTATTTCCTTTCTCTTTACTGTTCACATTTTTCTTTTATTTCCCATTAAATTTATTGCACATTGGTTTCTAAGTTAAGGTGTTCAAAACCCATAACATTCCACACTATTAATTCACCCTGCATACATAACATCTATAGAGAAGCAAAAGAGGAAGAAAGCAATGAATTCCTACTTTGCTGCATTTCCTTAGTTTCTTTTGAATTTTGCCTCTTTTTCCTATTTATATTTTTTCTTTTGCTTAAAATGCATATCACTCACTTGATTTATCTACCAATTTATTTTTCTCTACTACACCCCACATGTGACACTGAATAGAATTGCTATTATTTCCTTCATGAATTTCTCAAAATCAGAAAAATGCCTGCTTCTATTTGACATCTTCTGAAGGATATGGAAATAATCATTTGCTGAATTTTACTTATATAATGGGAAAATTATTATTAAAAACATTTGTTGTTTTTAGGAATAAATAAGATGAATGTGCCTGGACAGGATTTTTTTAAAGTAATGCTTCCATAATTTGTTAGGCTACCGTTTGTATATTATTTTATCTTTTGAAGTTGAATTGAAGTTTAAAAAAAAAGTTTGCAAAAGCTTGAAGGAAAAAGGGAAAATGCACATTTCAAAAGAAATAGAAGTACTTATAGAGAAAAATACAATTATCTTGTATATGAAAACTTTTATCTTCTATTTGAAAGTAATACCCATTTCTTATAGGTTAGTTAGAATTTTACTTATCAGGGGAAGTACTCATTAGATAAAGTCATTTAACTCTGAATTAAATGTAGTTTTCAGTATTTAGAATACAGCCAGAAGAAATGTTTACTTTCACTTCTAAAGACTAATGAATTTCACCATATATTGAGGTTGTCCTGGGTATAGGACTTCCCTGCTTTTGTCTGCAGAGTAAAGCAGACTCTCCTGATTTTGAAATCTCATTACTTGTATTTATGTTGATTTTTTCCCAAACCAAAAGTTTCATGTAAATTTTAGTCTCAAGGGTGGAAATATACTTATATATTTTCTGCTTAATTTCCAAGTGATATTTAACGGGAATTACCTGGGAGATTATAACACCAAACCTCTTTCTCACTTCTTCTGTGGACTGAAAAATCTTCCAAAATAAAAGTTGGTCAAGTGTGGAGTTAAAAATGGTGAAAATCATCTCATGTCCTTAACAAGCAACTATGCCAAAGGTCATAATCCTTTACATCCTGTGAAGTTTGAACACAAACCAAGGGTCCCATTTCATTCAATATTGTGAGGCTCCAAAGCACATACTTTATGTTATAAAAAATTCTAGAATTCTGGGCCTGAGGTGAGACAAAATGGAAAATGTCAAATCTCATTTCAACTAATTCTTGAGCTTCTCTGATATTAAGCTTGTCAATCCTTGATAGTGAATCCATACATTGTATATGTTGTTTGGCAAAGATTTCCCTGTTCCTGAATTTCTTCATTTGAATCAGTGGTAACCATCATGCCACTATATCAGGGACCATTACCACCAATTCCTATTGCACTCAGAATTGCGGGAAACCAAATTCTAAAATTCCATATTGTATGTCTGCTTCCTAGGCAACTTTTGTTATTAATTATCTTAACCTAAGGTTCCCAAGAAATGGAAATTGAGTAAAAGCTTATGAGCTAAAATTCTATGATGTAATAAAATGAAAATAAAGCAAGGAAGAGGAAAGAAAAATATATAATGGTGTGCATTTTCCAACTGCCCTCTGTTTGGCATTAGGATGTTTCCTCCATCTTGCTTGATTGTCTTCTGAGCATCTATACAAATTTCTATGTCTCAGACAAACCATTTGCAAGGAGAAGAGAGAAGAATTTTCCACTGATTCCAATTTCCATAAGTCTGAGTTTTCTCTACAGGCCTAAAATCCTCTCACATCTTTTTTGTATATGCAGGGCCCTAAACCAATATCTCATCTGTGCTAAGATGAAATGATGAGGCCTTGGGATTTTCAGTAACTTTGGAGCCTGAATGTTAATGGTAAATATATAATCAAAAGAATTGTTTCATTGCCTGACATTGGCAACAGATGCAATGAATATGGTAGTCATAATTGGCCTAAAAGCAACGTAAAGAATGCTGTGAAAGCCAGCAGTCTCCATAGCTCTGTTGGAGCAATGTTGTCCAGATTCCAAAATGTAGACCATGCTGAAAATCAGACTCAGAATTGGATGTAAGGGTGACAGAACTCTAAAGGAGAATGAATACACAGCTTCTAGAATCTCTTATGTCAACAGAGCCCTGGAAAAATCTAATCTTGAAATAGTGGCATTATGATTGAGTTTGAGAATTGTGAACACTCAAATTCCCTGAAACCTCTAGATGAACAAAATAAGTCCCCCCTTCTTTTTCAGAGGAGAATTGAGTCTATTTTTTTTTGGAGGTGATAGAATAAACTTACCTGAAGCTCTTTCTTTGAGAAATAATGCTTATTTTCTAAAGATTTGATTTATTCTCATCATGCCTCATTGCTTTTAGGACAATAATAAGGGTCAGGTCTTTCCACAGCCACAGTAAAGGTCAATGCATTTAAAGAATAAAAGATGAGACATTTCACTAGAGTTTATTATGTATTATTATATTTCCAGCTATTGGGATTGACCAGCAGAGGATATTAGTGGATGATTAATATACATCTGAATTATTTTGTCTATCTTAAAGTCAAGTTGATTTTCTCAAATTTTTCATTTAAATAATTCTCAACTTCTAGAATTCCACTTACATATATATATATTAAATATTCACAGTAGCTTTGAAATTACACAAATTATTTCTTTAACATTTTACTTGACTTCTGGGTCAATTTTACAGGTGACTGTATAATTCGTTAGTTTTTATTAGCACTAAATCTGCTTCTCAAAATACTGAGTTTTATAATTTTGATTGTAAATATATATTTAAAATATTAATTATATGTATGTGTGTGTTTATGGAAATAATTCTATTTCCACTTCTGTAACTATTTATATATATAAATACATAGAAAGAGAGAGATAAACTCAAAATTAAATGAACTCCTTTGTACCACAAAACCACTTAAGAAATAAAACATTACCAGAATGCTCATGGTCTCTTGAAAGCCTCTTCCCTCATATATCCCCTCCCTTCCACTCAAAGGTAACTAATTCCTGAATTGTGCATTAATAAGGCTCATATTTAATTTTACATGACAGAATCAATATATATCATGAAATCAATATATTTTCTAATTTTATCTGTTTTTGACTTTAATTCTACTGTGAATGACTTCTTTCCCTCAAAATTATGTTTTTGAGTTTCATTTATCTGATGCCTATATTTACTTAACTCATTTTTCCTTTTGTAGCATTTCTTTGTATGAATAATTTACAATTTATTTATTCATTCTTCTATTATTGAACAATTTATTTGTGTCCCATTTTCTTTCCTTTATTATTATTATTATTATTTTTTTTTCTAATACAAACAAGGCTACTAAGAACATTCTTGAAATTATCTTGGTGGAAATCTTTAAGAATATCTATTGATGTATGTAAGTAATATTTGAGTTGCTGAGTCATAGGAAATGCATATGTTAAATTTAATATTTAATACCTCTCCAATCAAGTGGTAAAATTAATGTTCTCATGAGCAATACATGAGAGTTTCCATCATCTCATATCCTTGCCACCACTGGTCTTTTATACCTTAAATTTTGCCAGACTGATGAGGGTTAAATCTTATTACATTGTGATTAGGATATTTATTTCTATGATTACTAATCATCTTTTCAGATGTTTACAGGTGATTTGGATTTTATTTCCTTTCAAAAGTCTATTTTTGTCCATGACCATTTCTTTTCAAATGGTTTGTTTACCTTGGGAGTGTTTATATATTTTGGATACTGATCCTGAGTAAGTCATGTGCTTCCAGTTTATGTATTTGTCCCTTCACTTTAGGATGATTTTTTAATAAACAAAGTTCTTATTTTGAAACTTTAAAATTCACATTTTTATGATTATCTTTTGTTTCATTTAAGGACTCCATAATAATAATAACAGGATAAATATATTGTTATAATTTTTTTTTCTCACAAAAGTAAGTTCTCCTTTTACCTTTAAATACATAATCTATTGGAAAATGAACTGTTATATGGTGTGAGATGAGACTAAATTTCTTTTTTATCCATTCCTATATCGAAAATGTTTTGTTTCAGCATGAATAATTGATTTATTATTGCTCATTATCCCACCACTAAACCGCAATTTCTCTTGTGTCATATACCGTGCATGAGTATGTTCTTTGGCTATTTTTGTTATACTGGACTAAGTTTTTCCATTCCTGTGCTAATATTACATTGTTTTACTCATATATTATATAATAAATGATGATATTTGTGGGGACCAATCTCCTTCCCTTCTCTTTATCCATCCAGTTTGTCATGGTTTTAATGCCCTTTGATAGTCTAAATATATTTATAATAAACTCAATAAGTACCCTTAGAAATATTTCTCTGATATTATTTGTAATTGCACTGAATATTTAAGCCAACCTATGAAAACAGTGTCTTCTATTAAATATAATACCTCCTTATCTAAGAATAAAGTACAGCATCTTCCTATTTCCTTAAGTCACTCTCATGTCTTTAAAAAATGTTATAATTTTATATATAAATTGTGACAGTCTCTTCTGAGTACTTTACATTTTTGTTTTCTGTTATGCATTGTATTTTGGAAAGATTTATTTTCTGTTGACTGCTCATATATAGAAACTGTTGTCAAGCAAACAATCACTGCCTTATGCACAGAGGAGACAATTTCATGACTTGGGCTTTTGAGAAAAGAAAGAACTTTATTGCAAGATCAAACATCAAGGAGATAGGAGGTAAGACTCAAGGTTCAAATCTGTCTCCCTACCTTGAGGACTAAGGGAGATTTTATTGGGATAGGAGTGGGTGCTGCTATGGGGAAGGTTAGATTGGTATGGTTTGATTGGTTAGGCACAAATTTGTTCATGTATGGTAAGGAAGGTTCCAGATGAAATTTCCCTAGAGAACCCTGACAAATAGAGTTATATACCAAGATTTGGGGGATGATATTTTTCTCATTGTGTTGTAGAGGATGAGAATATCTTTATAGAAGCATCTTGATTAGTGTAAACAGAATGATATTTCTGTTTTATTAAGAACGACCAATTGTATAGAAGAATGCTTATGAATTCTGAATAGCCAGGGTGAATAAATATTTCAATTATTTATCTATTGGCCTCAGCCTGAAAATCCACATTTCTAGGCTCTGCTTTGTGATACTGGACCTGGAAATCTAAAAACATCATTTCTCCTACATCAGATGGCTTGCAGTTGGATATTGTCAAGAAAATTACAAGAGGAGCAGAGAAAACACTTCTTTATACTGTCAGAATGAGTAGTAAAGTAAGGCAAATTTGAGGGAGATAAGTGAAGACAGTGAAGGAAAAGTTACCATGAGAAAATACATGAAATATGCCTAATCAAAAAAAGGTCTTGGCAAGAGTTGAAGACACTGATCTATAATTTGAGATTGGCTTTTGCATACTCCTGAATAAAATTTATCTATCATTCCAGATCTGTTTTAGGGCTTGGGTTAAGCATACACATATTTAACAATACTTAGAATGAAATTCAGCAGTGGCTTTCAAATAAACTACTTCCCTTTCAAAAAGAAAAGATGAAACCATACTTTTCTCAAGGCATTATTCCTTTCCAAGTTTCTCAGAGCGTAAATCAGAGGGTTGAGCATGGGATCAATGATGGTGTATAAAAGAGAAAAAACTTTATCTTCTGGAAAAGTTATGGCTGGTCTAATGTAAATGAAGAGAATAGGTGCAAATAATAACACCACAACAGTTATGTAAGAACTGCAAGTGGAAAGAGATTTGCTACGGCTTTAGGCAGGATAAATCCTGATGGTGTATAATATCAAGAAATAAGCTACCATCAAAATCACAAAAATAACCAAAACAATCACACCTGAATTGACAATTATCAGGAGACCAAATTTGTATGTACCGGTGCAAGCCAATTTCAGCAAAGAATACACATAACATAAAAAGTGATCTATCTCATTGGAACCACAGAAGAGTAAGAAGATTATAAGAAGGAAGTGGCAAGATGGTGTTAGTTTAAAAGGGCTCTCACCATCTCTCTCAAAGGATGGTTGAGTGGGGGAAAGATCCTGCCTGAGTGGGCTGTTTTGGGAACCCATAGAGCAGTTGGCTTCAGGGCATCAATCTGGAGGGAGCTGGACAGGGGAATAGGTTGCTTAAGGTAATGTCGTTAGTTTCTCATTCTGTGGCTGGAAATTGCAGTTGGCTAAGCCCCACCCTCAGGGCAGGAAGCCACTGTGAGCTCTGACTCCTGCTGGCCAACTAGTGGGAGATAACATTCTCTGAGAGTGGGAGGGTTCTGACAAGGGGTGGAGAGGGTTTCCTCTCCATGGGTTTGTTTGCTTGGACCCCATTTGAGCTTTGGGGTGCATACAGACCAGCTCAAGGTGGCACAAGGAAAAGGGGAGAGGTGAATCTGCTGAGGAAGCCTGATTTATTTAACCACCCTGAGATAGAGAAACTTGGCCTAGTAGGGGGCAGAGTCAGGAATTGACTAGTACTGTACTGAAAACTATTGAATTTTCAACTCCCCTAAGGGAGCGGGACAGTAGGAAGCTCTTAATAATCTTCCAAGAGCCTATTTAGGATCCCCTGGGAGGAAGGGGTGCTCTGGAAGAGGGTTGAGAGTCATTTTTCTGTGGCAAGTTCAGTTGCCATGGTCCCATTTGAATTTCAAAAGGGAACTGAACCTGAACAGGAGAACTGAGGGGGAATTCACTGCTCACACAGGCTATTGCATCCTGTCACCCTGGGAAAGAAACCAATAAGAATAAAAAGGGGGCAGAGATAGACAGACTCTTAATCCACAGGAATCTACCTAACTGCAAAGAGTCAAAACCGCCTGAGGGAAAGTGGCTGGATAGCTTTCTGAAGAGCTAACAGAAATGAGAAAGGTTAGCTCAGTGGAGAATTTCTGCCTTGAATATATGAAGTCCTTAATTCAATTCCTGGTTCCTCTTTGAGCAGTGGTCCACCAGGATATCAAACATCCAACTGATATTTTAGGACAAGAAGAACATAGACTTTATATTTGTATTAGATTCTCTTGGGTCTCTTATTTTTCCTTAAAAAAAATGTGACATTTTTTAAAATTTTAAATTAGTTTACTCACTAAAACCTGCTTTAAAATCTGCAGATGGCAGACTTTAGGGCAGTTGATTGATGAGCACTGGAAGCCTGACATGCTCCTCAGGGGCCTAAGAGGGAAGGTTGTTTTTCCTTAGTTTGTGTTTGACTACTTGCTTGTGTGTTTGTTTTTTGTGGTTTTTTTTGTATTTTTTTCTTTTTACTTCCTCCTCCTTTTTTTTTCTTTTTTCTTAATTAGGTGCTGCTGGTTTGTTTCTTGTTTGCTGTATTTCCTCTTCCTTAATTTCCCCTTTTCTGTGTATACCGATTTTGTCTACCAACACTATCTCTTTTCCTTCCTTTATATTTCTATTTTCTGCTTTCTGTTGTTGTTTTTTACATTTAAAATCTCTTTCTTTAGTCCTCAATTTTTCTGTTTTTTATTTCTATATGGTCTATTCTGTTTTCTTTAACATTTTTCTTTTTGTCTTCTTTATTCTCTTTATCTCTCTCCTCATCATTCTGGTGTTTTAATTCATTCTATATATTTTTCTCTATTCAGTTTCCCATTTCATTGTTGGAACACCACTTTTTTATTCCTATTACTCTACATTGCTTACATGAGTTAAATATTCATTTTCCAAGGCTTTGTAGTGTTCCTCTTCTAACTTTTACTATTATTTTTACTATTATGCTTTTTCTTTATATATATATATCTTTCACTTACTCTGTCCCTAACCTTTTTCCTTCAAAGGAACATAGATAACAACAATGAAATAAAATAAAAAGAACAAAGTGTCAGAGAGAAAACTTAACACACATACAAAAACAGCATTAAATAAATCCCTACAGTAAAGGGAGAAGCTAATCACCTGAATAAACCCATCAAGATAAAAAGATGACCAGAGGGCAACAAAAAATCACAAACTATACTAAGAAAGAGGAAGACATGTCCCAGTCCAATGAGCAAACTAAAATCCAGGAAGAGGTGAAGAAGATTGAACAACTAATCAAAGCAGTCCATGTCCTGGACCAACTTAATGAAGTGAAGGAAGAGATCAAGGATATTAAGAAGACAATGGGACAATATACTGAAGAAATTGTAAATGTCCATAAAAAGATAACACATATGATGGTGATAAATGGCACAATCTATGAAATAAAAAAGACACTGGAAGCACATAACAGCAGATTTGAACAGGCAGAGGAAAGAATTAATCATATGCAAGACAGTACATCTGAAATCAAACAGATAGTAGAACAGATAGATAAAAAGACAGAAAAAGTCCAGCAGGGAATTAGGGATTTGAATGACAACACAAAACACACAAACATACACATTATAGGCATCCCAGAGGGACAAGAGAAGGGAAAGGGGACAGTAGGAATGTTGGAGGAAATAATGGCTGAAAACTTCCCAACTCTATTGAAGGAGATAGATGTACACGTCCAAGAAGCACAGCATACCCCCCAAGCATTATAAATTCCAACAGGCATACTCCAAGACATATATTGTCAAACTGTCTAATGCTCAAGACAAAGAGAAAATACTAAAAGCAGCAGAAGAAAAGAGAACCATCACATACAAGGGAATGCTCAATAAGATTAAGTGATGATTTCTCATATGAAACCATGGAGGCAAAAAGGCAGTGGCATGACATAGTTAAAGTACTAAAATTAAACAAACAAACAAGCAAACAAACTTTCCAGCCAAATATCCTTTATCCAGCAAAGCTGCCATTTAAAAATGATGAAAAGTTCAAAATATTCACAGATAAACAGAAATTAAGAAAATATGCCAATAAGAAATCTGTCCTTCAAGAAATACTAAAGGGAGTTCTTCAAGTTGATAGAAAATACAGGGGAGAGAATGTTGGAAGGGAGAAATTAAAAAGACATATGACATACATAAATCCAAAGAAAATATGGCTAATGAAAGTAATTCCCTGAGAGCACTAATACTGAATGTTAGTGGATTAAACTCACCAGTCAAGAGACATAGATTGGCAGAATGGATAAGGAAATAAGAACCATCTATTTTTAATTTACAAGAAACCCCTCTTAGACCCAGGGACAAAAGTGGGCTGAAAATGAATGGCTAGGAAACAATCTTACAAGCAAACAATAAACAAAAAAACATCAGAAGTAGTTATACTAATATTGGACAAAATAGAATTTAAATTCAAAACCATTGTAAGAGACAAAGAGGGACACTATATATCAGTCAAAGGGATATTCATTCAAGAAGAAAGAACAATCATAAATATTTCTTCACCTAACTGAGGTGCCTCAAAACACATGAGGCAAAAACTGGAAACACTAAGTGGAAAGATAGATGTCTCTAAAATTATAGTGGGGGATTTTAATGCACCATTATCATCATTAAAGAGAAAATCTTGAAAGAATCAATAAAGAAACAAAGGCTTTGAATAATACATTAGAAGTTCTGGACCTAATAGACATATACAGAACATTACACCTAAATTACAGAGGGATATACATTCTTCCTGACTGCACATGGATCATTCTCCAATACGGATCACAAGCTCAGCCACAGAAAAATGCTCATTGAATTCTGAAATACTGAAATTAAACAAAGTAAATTCTCTGACCCAAATTAATGAGCTGGAAATCAGTAATGGCAAAAGAACCAGATTAGACACAAAGATATGGAAGTTAACAAACTTTTAGACAAACATTGGGTCAAGGAGAAAGCTCCAAAAAATCAGTAACAACTTGAAATGAAAGAAAATGATTACACAACATACCAAAACCTATGGTGTGTAGCAAAAGATGTACTGAGATGGAAATTCATACCCAAAAATGCATATATCAAAAAAGAAGAAAGAGCTAAAATAAAATTCCTAACTGCACATCTAGAGTAATTAGAAAAGTAACAACAAACTAACCCCAAAGGCATTAGAAAGAATGAAATATCAAATATTAGAGTAGAAGTAAATGAAATGGAAAATAAGAAAGCACTAGAAAAAATAAACAAAACCAAAAGTTGGTTCTACAAGATCAATAAAATCGACAAACCATTAGCTTGACTAACAAAGAAAAATGACAGAAGATTCAAATACCCAAAATAAGAAATGAGGAATGGGATATCTCCACAGACACCACAGAAATAAAAAGTATCATAAGAGGATATTTTGGAAAATTATATGCCAACAAGAAGGATAATTTATAGGAAATGGACAAATTCCTAGAAACTCAAAAGCAATCTGCATTCATGAAAGAAGAAATTGATGAACTCAGCAGACCAATCACAACTAAAGAGATAGAATCAGTCATCAAAAACCTCCCAAGAATAGCTCAGGATCTGATGGCTTCACAGGTGAATTCTAACAAACATTCTGGAAAGAAATAACACTAACCTCTTCCAAAAAATAGAAGTAGAAGGACCATTGCCTTATTCAATCTATGATACCAACATTGCCCTAATACCAAAACCAAACAAAGTTACCACAAGAAAGGAAAATTACAGACCAGGCACTTGAAGGAAATTAAATGCTAAAATCCTTAACAAAATACTTGTTAATCATATTCAACAGAACATCAAATGAATTATACACTATGACCAAGTCAGTTTCATCCCAGGTGTGCAATCAATCAATGTGATGTAAGAAGATCAATCAATGTAATACACCACATAAACAGATTGAAAGAAAAAAATCACATGATTATCTCTATAGATGCAGAAAAATCATGCGATAAAATACAGCAACTTTTCCTGATAAAAACACTGCAAAAGATAGGAACAGAAGGAAATTTTCTGAACATGATAAAGGGTATATAAGAAAAACTCACACCTACCTCATACTCAATGGTGAAATTCTAAAAGCTTTCTCTCTAAGGTAGGGAATAATACAAGGATGCCCACTATCACCACTCATATTTAACATTGGGTAAGAAGTACTTGCTTGAGCACTGAGGCAAGACGAAGGTATAAAAGGAATCCAAACTGGAAAGGAAGAGGTAAATATTTCACTATTTGCAGATGTCATGATCCTAGACATAGAAAGCCCTGAGAAATCTGCAACAAAGCTTCTAGAACTTATAAGGAGTTCAGTAAAGTCACAGGCTATAAAATCAATGTTCAAAAATCAGCAGAATTTCTGTACACCAATTATGAGCAACCTGAGGAGGAAATCCAGAAGCAATAGCATTTACAATAGTAACTAAAAGAATCAAATACCTAAGAATAAATTTAAATAAAGATGTAAATGACATACACAGAAAATTAAACAACAATGTTAAAAGCAATGAAAGAAGACTTATATAAATGGAAGAATATCCCCAAATCATGGATAGGAGTACTAAACATTTTTAAGATGTCTATCCTACCCAAACTAATCTACAGAATTAATGCAATCCCTATAAAAATCAGCATAGCATTTTTTACTGAATTGAAAAAACTAGCTATGAAATTTATTTTGAAGTGCAAAAGGCTCCAAATAGCCAATGATATATTGAAAAAGAAAAATGAAATCAGAGGAATCACACTACCTGACTTTAAAACATACTACAAAGATTCCATAGTCAAAATGGCATGGTCTTGGCAAAAGGATAGACATACCCGCCAACAGACCTGAATTGAGAGCTCTGATATAGATCCTTACATATACTGTCATCTGCTATTCCTCAAGGCCAACAAGTCCACTCAACTGGGAGAGAACGGATTCTTCAAAAGTTGGTGCCTGGAGAACTGGATATCCATATCCAAAAGAATGAGAGAGGAACACCATCTCACACCTTATACAAAAATCAACTCAAGATGGATCAACAATCTAAATATAAGAGCCAAGACCATAAAGGCTCTGGTAGATAATATAGGGAAACATCCGCAGGTCCTTGTAATATGAAATGGTTTCATGAAATTTATGCCAAAAGACAAACAGTGAAAGAAAAAATAGATAAATGGACCTCCTCAAAATTAAAAACTTTTACACCTCAAAGGACATTATCAAGAAAGGAAAAAGGCAGCCTACCCAAGGGTAGAAAATATTTGGCAACCATATATCTGATAGGACCCTAATATCCAGCATATATAAAGAAATTGTACACCTCAAAAATAAAAAGACAAAGGATCCATTTAAAAAAATGGGCAAGCAACTTGAAAAGTCACTTCTCCAAGGAAGAAATACAAATGGCTAAAAATCACATGAAAAGATGCTCAACAACACTAGCTATTAAGGAAATGCAAATTGAAACTACAATGAAATACCATCTTACACCCATAGACTGGTGGCTATTAAAAATCATAGGACTACAAGTGTTGGAGAAGATGTAGAAGAATGGGATCCCTCATCCTCTGCTGGTGGATGGACAGTTTGGTGGTTCCTCAAAAAACTAACTATAGAACTGCCATATAATCCAGCAATTCCACTTCTTTGTAAATACCCAGAAGAATTGAGAGCAATGACAACAAGAGATATATGCACATCAATGTTCAAAGTGACATTATTCACTTTTGCCAAAAGTTGTAATCATCCCAAATGACCATCAACAGATGAATGGGTAAACAAAATGTTGTACATACATACAATGGAATATTACTCAGCTGTAGGAAGGAATGCAGTGCTAACACACAAGATAACATGAATGAATCTTGAAGATCTTATGTAGAGTGAAGCAAGCCAGGCATTGAAGGACAAATGTGACATGACCTCACTGATATGAATCAAGCAAATCGAGCAGACTCAGAGAGCTATTGTCCAGAAAATAGGTTTACAGAAAACAGAAAGGGAGAAGAAATTTGTGAATTAATGCCCATACAGTTATACTCTAAGATATGGTGGAAGTGTGTAGTTGGGCAATGAATGGATAACACAGGATGGTAGTGATACTATTGGGATGAGTAGTGCATGGAGGGTGGGATGACAGGTGAGTAGAGCATGGAGGGTGGGATGGACGGTCTATGGAACTGGGGATAAGGTGGGGGAAGGATGAAGTGAACACTGGGGATTGGTAATTACATGGCTGAAAGTACAAAATTGGGAATACTTTTATGGCAATATGACAAGGAAAGTTTACTGGCTTAGGGTGTTGGTTGGTGGGGTATTCGGGACATGACAATTGGGCAGGCTTCTAGGTAATGTGAGAGTGATCATTTTGCCATAATATGCTGTATAAGAGGGTGGAGACCCACATAATAAGTGGACAGGAGCTGGACTCCCATCCTGGGGAGGACCAATATGTTCTCAAACAGAAGGGTAGGAGTCTTTTGAGAGCATAGGCAATTCCTAATAGGGGAGGACAAATCAATGTGTCAAGACCACTGTGTGGTTGCAATTAACTATGAATTTTATCAACCAAGGAGTGAAGCCAGGTTGTCACTCTGGGCTCTGAGGGGAGGGAGAGGGAATAATAGAGTAGATGGAACAGGGGGTAATTAGTGGGCAATGGAAGTGTTCTACATGATCTTGCAATGTTGGACACAGGCCATGGTAAATATCATGAAAATTCATAAACGTGTACAGTCTAAAATGTAAACCATAATGTAAACCATTGACCATGGTTAGCAGCTATGTTTCACTATTTGCATAACAATTGTAACACATGTACCATCCACATATATAAGGGTATTAATATGGGAAGGGGGAAAAGGGAAAGGATGTTATGTATATGGAGTCTCCTGCTTTCTGTATGTGACTTTACTGTGACCTAAAACTACTTTGTAAACAAAATGAAAAAAAGTAAGACACTGGGGAATAAGTGGAAGAAAATGTCACTGTACATACAGGACAACAGATATTTCAGTGATGAAAGGCAAAATGTCAAAAACATTTTAAAAATATTTTTCATTATTTTTAATATTCCAATTTTTAAAGTTTATTTCATTTTTAGTTTTCTTTAAATTATTATGTTTTTTATTTCTTATATTTAAACTTACCGTTATTATTTCATTTTTCTATTAAAGGTATTTGGTTATTTTAATGGCTTCATTTCTGAAGAAGCTGTAGGTCACAGAAAGGTTACAAGTGGGGTGGGGGAGGATCATTGGTGTGGGGTTTCAGTGATGGGGGGTAAATGGGGAGAAGTTAACCTGGACATATATATAAGTTGTATAAATGTGTTCAAATGTTCATGGGGCCTTGCCACAGTAGGTGGAGATTCACACAATAACTGAGGGAATATTGAATTCCCTTGCTGGAGAGCTCTGTCACATTCTCTAATGTAGCAGCAACTGTTCTCAAAGTGCAGGGCCAAAGACTGGTGAAGGAAAATGGTCCATTAAGGTGCCCTTCATATTGATGACTATGACTGTGAGGCTTTGCTCTTGAAATTGAAGCTTAGCCTAGTTTTGTGGGGGTGCCTAAGAGTTGCCTCCTGAGAGCTTCCTAGTTGCTCAAATGTGGCCTCTCTCTAAGCCAAACTCAGCATATAAATGCATGATCTTCCCCCCCTACCCCAGCATGGGACAGGAATCCTAGGGATGAGCCTCCCTGGCACCATGGGATTACTATCAAGGACTGACTAGCAATGGAAATGGAAAAAGACCTCAAATAAAAGGGGGAAAAGGTAAAGACAAATGAGTTTATATGGCTATGAGACTTCAAAGTGAGTTGGGAGGTCATCTCAGAAGTAATGTTTATACACATTTCAGCAGACTCTCATAGTCTGCCAAAGTGGATACTACCTCAAATATTGGGGCTTCATTAAATATGAAGATTTTATTTTTCTCTTTCTTAAATAATGAAATACAAATAGTGTGGTAATAAAATGTTTCATGATCTAAAATGTTCCCTCAAATCATTAGACATTGACATATTGCCTTATGATGGTTTTCCAAAAAGAAGTTAAATCTGGCAACAGTTTTGTTCCATTATAACATGACAAAACAAAATAATAATTTGACAAATTCTGTTCAACTGTAAGAGCCATACTTCAATTTATCTCCATCATTATTTATACTTAATTATTCATCCTTCTTTGTGCATTACTTCCAGAATGAGTGTAACTCTTATACTGCATGTACAAATTCTGAATCACCTTCTGTGTTTTAATTACTTTTCTTTTCATGTAATCCTCTAATCTATTCCTTTCTCCCTTAATGTAAATGCTCAGTGTCCTAAGAGGTAACTTTTTTGGAATGGAATTTTACCAAATTTTCTTTTGTTTTCTTCAGGAACTATTTCCCTGAAATCTCATCTATAGGATATTTACAAGATTGTTTGCTTTATTTATTGTATCACAATGTTTTGCTTGCAAATTATTTTTTTATTAGAACACATCTCTTTTCTTTTTGCTTCTTTTGTTTTCATGGTAATATGAAATGTCTTTGTTTCTGGAATTAATTACTATCCATTTACTCACCAATTTCATGTAGGTAGGGGTGAGTCACCACTTGCATTATATAATTCAGTTCCTTAAAGTATATGGGAAATAATTTTCAGGCATGGTCAACAAGTGGCACCAATAACTGTGTAATCAGCCTTCTGAATTGTTGATTTTCAATCTATCTTCCTGGTTACTTTTTTATGGTAATTCAAAAGTGTTGACTCCCATGAAACACAGTAAGTAAGATGTATCATATTGCTTTCCTTATTGCTCAGTTTTGAAGGCTTCAGGAGGATATATGAGTAAATATCAAATATAAAAATTTGAAATTATTGCTTAAACTATGGATTTAAGTTCTTCAATACAACAGAATATAGTAACATGTCACCATGAGGTCTTTCTAGCAACGTGAAATTTAAATAAAATGTACAATATTTTTTTTCCTTAAAATTCATTCCTAAATACAGCATTGCCTTAATTGTTGTGATCTAGATGATTTCTTTGCAGCTACCCTATCAAATTCATCTCAATTCCTTACATAATTAATTATGTTTCCAAATTACTTTTGTATAGTAGATTAGTATTGAATTGCATGAAAATTCTAAGTCTTAGTAACCTCATCCATTGTATCATGATAGTAATAGAATAATTAATCTCTGTGGTGGTTTCTGATTTTTGATTCCACATTAATTGTGTGCTTCCTTTGAAGATGACATGTGACACCAAACCTTTCTCATGACATTTTTCATCTCTATATTTCTGATAATGTAAATTAGGGCATTGAACATAGGGGCAATGATGGTGTAAAATAGTGCAAATATTTTATCCTCAGGGTAAGAGTTAGATGGTCGAAGGTAAACAAAGATTGAAGGCCCAAAGAATAAGACAACCACTGTGATAAGAGACCCACAGATAGACAGGGCTTTGCGAATTCCCTCAGCTGAATGATTTCTTAAAGTGAATATTATAATGACATAAGAAACAAATAAGACAACAAAGGTTACCAAGGTGATGATACCTGAATTGGCAACCACAAGGACACCTGTGATGTAAGTATCAGTACAGGCAACTTTTAGCAATGAAAAAATATCACAAAAATAGTGATCAATTACATTTGGGCCACAAAAGGGCAATGGGATTGTTATAGACAATTAAGGAATCGAATGTACAGCACTTCCAACCAAGCAGCCTAGACTAGAAGATTGCATCTTGTCCTGTTCATTATAATCATGTAGTGCAGAGGTTTGCAGATGGCAACATAGCGATCAAATGCCATGACAGTAAGAATGAAGATCTCAGTACCTCCTAAGAAGTGCATGGTAAAGACCTGTAACATGCAATTACCATAGGAGATGGTTTGGGTCCCCGCTAACAAGTCACTGATCAGTTTCGGTGTAACACTAGAGGTGTAGCAGATATCTATACAGGATAAATGGCTGAGGAAATAGTATGTGGGTTTGGTGAAAAAGGGAGCTGCATTGAATGGAGACAAGAACCATCAGGTTTCATACCAAAATGGAAACATAGCAGAATAAAAAGAGCACAAAGCAAAATATTTGTATATCCTGGTCATAAGAAAGTCTCAAAAGAATGAATTCAGTGGCTTTCCATGTATTTTAGTTGGGCATGTTTTGCTGAGTATCTGAAAAGATTTTAAAAAAACACATGGATTTGGATTTAAATGTACAGTATTATCACAATAATGTAAAGTTTACTACAATAATGTGTGGACACACATAGAATAAAAGTATTAATTGTCTTTGCTTACAGAATTATGCTGCTTTTTCTTTCTTAACACGTCGCATTTTACTAAAATATGTGGAATCATTTTATAATAAACCTAATTAGGTATTTTATTCAATTAGACCATTTGAAATTACATTTCAAGTGTTAGTTTGATCAGCAATAATATATTTTATTCTAGTTAATTGTATTATTTGTCAAACAACAAATGTTTAATTTACCTAATAAAAAGAAAACTGTTTTGTATATATTTAAATATAAGGCTTTAGCCATGGAGTCAACTTTTCATCTTCCAGCACTAACTGGAAAACTTCAAAGAATCATTTGATAGTGAATTATAAATACAAGTACTTAAAACACCCAGGTTAAAGGAGTAAAATTAAAAAATTTAAAGCTACTAATATAACATCAGGCTCAGAGTGTTTAGCAGTTGAATGTAATTAAATAGTACTGAATAATTAAGGAATGGTTCATTGTCCTATATTTTATTTCTTCTGACTAACACTGATTGCTTAAGAAATAATATATTGTTTTCTAATACACATAGTTACTTTAAATAAACTGATTTAAAGATAATTGCTATATAAATAGGTTGTTGAACTACTTAGACAAGATCACTCAGTTAAGCCAAGTCCATAATTTTTCAGAATCTGTATGTTATACACTGTTAACACTAGCAGATAAGTATCTGAAACTCAATTCGATGCTGCATCTCACACATAAGAGCAGAGCAGATGGGGAAAGTTACCATGGTGTGCAGTGGTGGGAGGAACTGCTGGGAAGCCTCAACTAAGTAGAAAAGATTACAGAATTTGACAAGTTACTGGTTTACCCAATTGGTGATACTAAATATTTATGTAAAGCTCTAACTTGCAGATAATTTAAATTCAAATTCTCAGTTGCCAAATAATTTTGAAATAATTGTACTTCAGTTTCTCCAAAATGTGCATTATTTAGGTCAAGATTCTGGTTTGTTCTCTAGATCATAATAAATATTTAATCCAAAAAAGCCCCGAAAACCCCATCCTACATTCCAAGGGAACAGGCTACTTTGATCACTACTGTTAACAGAGGTAAAAGGCAAATGTGAGTAGATTAAGTTGAGAAGAACAATTGTCATTAAAACGTACATTTTCGACCAAATAGTTAGTGAATAAAATGCCTATAAAAGAATTGAGGTCATGAGTGATAAAAGTAATATAACTAAAACATCCACTGTGCAAGTGACAAAAACAGTGGCAACAAATTCAAAGGAAGCCATGTGGAGGAGTCTAAAAGAAACTGATCAGTTGTGAGTTTTAAGTTCATTGCTTAATCTCTTTAAACCTCATGTTCTTGAATTATACAATTAAGAAATTATTACATAATTCAGAAATAAAAGGATTATATGAAGTAGTATGCAATAGCCAAATGGTTCATGTCACACATCACTTTTTTTTTTTTACTTTTTTCTTCTTTGATTGAGGAGTTTCATAACCACAAAAATTCTCTAGCAAATATATAAATAACTCCAATAAAGACATAAGTAGGAAAAAAGTAAGCTCAACACAGATAAATTGTTTTCAAATAAATTTCAATTTCTACAATTCATTAATGTAAACAATTTATTTTGATGATAGATCAAATATCTTCAAACAATTCCTAACACTAATATTTATCCTGATTTTTGTACAATCACTATTAAAATATAGTGAAATTATCACTTTATTTCTTTGAAAGATAAAATAAATAATATGAATTTCTGTTTGTATATGCTACAGCATAATAAAAACTTAGGTTCTTAATGCTAAGGTACAGTGTCCATTCTAAGTCCAAATTTTCTACTAAAGATATCAGAATATGCCATCCTATAAACTTACCTTAGTTGACACAGATGAATCTAGTCTTTTTCTTGAAGGTAGTTTGTTTGAAACATAAGAAAATCCTCTTACTGTTGATAGCAAACAAAAATGTTGATGTTCCTGAAAATTTCATTAACTTTAATTCAAGTCTTTTTAACCAAAATTAGGCTTCTATATAAGGCACCAAAGCATTTTTGTAATAATGAAATTATCTTATACAGCAAGAGAAGTTTCATCCAAAGAATGAAATTAGATGAAATAAATGTAATAATATATAACCACCCTAAAACATGCTTAGTGGAATTCTCTCCAAACCAAAATGTCATGAGTGATTCACTGAACACAAATTCTGAGTGGATTCAGGTTAGGTTAAGGCTGCATCAGTAAGAATTGTCCTTAAAATACTTAATCTGTTAATTCTTCTCCATTAATTAAATCTGAAGTAATTACAGTGATTAATAACCAGTAACTCAGGCAAAACTAGGTGAACTCTCAAAAATATTTTCAAAATCTCAAAATGCCTTAGAAATTTTGACAGGTTTGGAAGGAGAGTGGATTTTAATATTCACTAAACCCATCAGGTTTGCAAGGAGAAGTGGATATTTATTCCACAGAAAAACAAGCTGGGACATGTGAATGAAGATTTGCTATCTTCACACTAGCTTAAACTAAATAACCAAAAGAATTTGAAACACCACAAAAGCTAAGCCATGTATTTAAGTCCTCTGACTCACCTATTTTATGCCTGAAAGAAATTTGGTCTACAAGAGTAGAATATAAACTTCCATGGCAGAGAAAAAAATAATAGGTCTTTGAAAGCTCTTAGAAATTAGATTCCCAGAGGCATGTCTACCAGAATCTTACCAAATGTCATTAAACGGCTATCTATGGCAATGTCCCACGTTCCAATGGGGATTTACTTTACAACTTGATTTGGCCTGGCTCAGGCACTGATTCTCTGGAGTCCCCAAGATGCTTTGCTCAGACCCAGAGCAATCTGGGAACTCTGCTCGTACTGTGCTACTCCAGCTTTTTGAACAAAGGCAATTTCCTTTGTTGATTGTAGATATACTCAGCCATAGATGCAATCAAACTGCAAATGATTTAAATCCATGAAATACTCTCATAGTAACAATCACATCATTGCTTGCTTGATCAAAAAACTGGACATTATAACACAACCAATTGATACAAGTACTTAACCATCAAACTCTATTTAAGATGTCAATGTTCAGCAATTACTGACCCCTCTTGTTCTGCACAATATTATGATTTTTAGCTGTTTTCCACATCTTTGAAAATAATCACTTATTATATACTATCATTCATTTATGACATTTGCTATTTCCTAATGTTTGCTCTATGACCCGGACTGATATGAGAACTTAATATCACCTCAATAAACCTGAAGCAAAGTGGAATAAAGATTCATAGAAAAAAAGAGAAGTTCACTTTCACAGTGGAATAATTAAATACTAGTTTTTATTACTGATAAATAAAGCAGGCAAAAGTAAGGAAAAAAGGCAAAATTATTTAAAAGTACATATAGAAATGTTCTGATATATATACAACATTACATACAATGATTGATAAATAATATTCTTACATACAGTGATGGAATATGTTTTAAAATACTTAACAGAGTATAATTTAACACCCTCAATAAATTTTAAGGAAGAGACATTTATACAGAACTATGCATTTAAAGTAGAAGTAAACAATAAAATGATTTTATGTACATTTTGAGATTAAAAGTATATCCCACTAAATCTTTATTTAAGAAATAAACAGTACTGGAAAATGTTTTAAATGCCTATAATTGAATGATAATGAACTTGTTTCAATTCTGATGTATAAATATCTTGAAAATCATCACTTCAACCCTTACAAAAGAAAATAAAGCTGAAAAACTGAGGATCAAACTATCTTAGATCCTTCAGAGAGTTGAGATAATAGAGAATTGAGAGAGAGACAGATACAAAGAATCACAGCTTATCTGAAGCAGAATCCACAGCTGGAATCAACCTTGAGAAGGAAAACTAAAGGGTAACTAATGAAATGCTGCAGTCCAAGCTTGAGCTAGCCTGGTAGACAAGTTTTCCTGTTTGCAAAGCCTTAAAGGCACACACATACATGAGACTTTACCTCCAGGAGCCCCATCTGATTCCCACTCTGAATTTCAGAGAAAACTTCCTTTGTGTGTCCAACAGGAGAAGGGAAAAGTGATCACTTTAAAACAAAACTAGAACAGGCTGTTCTCACTAACGAATGCTTGTCTTCAATGGAAAATATTTTACCACAACATAAGCAAGATGGTTTTTCCAGAGCCTGACCTACTTGGTGTAGAGAAATACCCAACTTCACTATTCTCTAGCCTTCCTATCTTGCCTAAGGGTTGAAAAAAAGTTGTATGAGATTTCTGTTGCTCCAAATCTCCAAGAACAATTTCTATGGACAATCTTTAATTTTAGCCATTCAAGTGGCAAGAGGTGAATATCATTTGTATTTTTGTAAGGATTAGTTATATCTAGCATCTTTTCATGTGTTATTTATAACATACATATCTTCCTTGATGAAGAATCTGTTGAAAGAATTCATTCATTTTTATTGTGTTGTGCAATTATTTCTTATTAATAATATTTATAGTCTCAATACTATTTCTTTATGAAAGTAAACTTTTCAAGTATATTTCCTCATGCATAAATTATTTAATCATTATATTTATAACCTCATTCTTACAGTAAAACTTATCACTTTATTGAAATACATTTATGGTGCCTTATCATTTATGGCTCATAAAAGTTAGTTGTATCTAACAATACTTCCAAGGATGTGAAGATTTTTTTCCATGTTTCCTTCTTAATATTTTGTATTTTTATATTTTGTATAGACACCTGTGACCCATTTTGAATCAATGTGTATATAACATGTGAGGTACAGATTGATATTCATTTTCCATGTGTATGGATGTCTAATTGTTCCACCAACACTTTTTGAAAATGTTTTTTTTCCCCACAGAATTGCTTACAGTCCTTTATTTAGGTTTAGTTGAGCAAATACATGTGGAAATAAATCTGTACTGTCCATGCTGTTCAATTGTTCTACTTGTCTATCTTTATGAAAGTACCATGTAGATTTGATTAATGTAGCTTTATAAAACGCCTTGTAAGCAGGAAGTTTTATTTCTCTGAATTGGTTCTTTGTAAATTTTTTAGGCTAATCTACATGATTTGTATTTCCATATAAACATTAGAATTAGGTTTTAAAATTCTATTTTAAAAAATTGGTTTGGATTCTTTGGGAAAATAGCATTGAATCAAGTGCTTAATTTTGTGGTTCTGCAAAAGTATGTTTAAACTTTGAATTGACTTATTTGTGAATACAGAATGTTACTCCATTTATCATGGTATTCTTTAATTTTCCTTTTCAAAGTCATGTAGTTCTCAGTATAGATGCCTTACTCATACTTTATCATATTTCATAAATATTATTAGATATTAATACTAAAATATTAAGTATTGTATGCTTTCATATTATCATTTTTAATTAAATTTCTGATTTTTTTAAAAAAGTATAATCTTTATGATAAGTTTTTGTATATTGATTTCAAATCCCCCAAACCTGCTATTTCACTGATTTCTTTTGAAGCATCATACTGTTGATATGGTTTCTAAAAAGTTAATTTGAACGAATGTACAGAAAAACCATTATATTTTAGGGTATCTGAGAAATGTGTATATGTTAAAGAATTTGTCTCTTCAAATGTCACTTATTTCTTTATTAATGCAAAATTTTTTGTGCAATAGGAAATGTTCACACATGAGAAAGACTATGCATTCAAATAAAAAGAAGAGCTGTTATATTTCAATAAGATAATTTTTTAATGAAATATAAATGTTGTTATATCCTGAGCTTATTAAACGTGAAGATTTTATTTTTCTCTTCCTTAAACAATGAAATACAGTATGATAATAAAATGTTTCATTATCCAAACCCTTCCCTCAAACTTTTAGACTTTGAAATATTGTTTTATGATGGTTTTCTCAAAGACAACATAAATCTGGCAATAGTTTTGTTCCATTATTATTAACATGGCAAAATAATAATTTGTTAAATTCTGTTAAACTGTACTAGCATTACTTATATTTATCTCCATCATTATTTTTTCTTATCGTACAACATTCTTTGTCCATTACATTCAGAATGAGCATTGCTCTTGCATTACATGTACAAGAAAGTATTCTGAATCACTTTCTGTACTTTAATTACTTTCATTTTCATATAATCTTCTAATCTATGCCCTTCTCCCTTAATATAAATGCTCAGTGTCCTAGAAGATAATTTTTAGGAATGGCATTTTAGCAAATATTTTTCTGGTGACTTCAAAAAATTTTTCCTTGAAGTCTCATCCATTGGATAGTTACAAGATTATTTGCTTTATTTATAGTATCACATTGCTATTTGCTTACAGATTTCTTTGTTCTTAGCCATCATCTGTTTTTCTTTTTCTTTGCTTATTTTGTTTTCATATTAATGTGAAATGCCTTTGTTTCTGGAACAATTTCTAATCATTTATTTACCAATTTTAGGTAAGTAGGGGTGAGTCAATATTTGCATTATATAATTCAGTTACTTTAGGTATATGGCAAATAATTTTCAATTCTGGTCAACAGGTGGGACAATAGTAATTGTGTAATCAGGACTCTGACTTGTGAATTTTCTGTCTGTCTTTCTAGATATTTTTATGGGAATTCAGGGAATTTGTCCTCCAGAACACACAGTAAGATACATCATACTGGTTTCCTGAGCAGTCAACTTGGAAGGCCTCTAGAAGATTTAAAGATAAATATCAAATATATAAATTTACAGATATTGCTTAAACTATAAATTTAAATTGTTCATTTCAAAGATATGTAGTAACAAGTCACTATGTAGTCTTTGTAGCTGCATGAACTTTTAATTAAAATATCATTGAAATTTTTTTCATTAAAATTTATTCTTCAATATAGTATTACCTTAATTGCTTTGACCTAGTGGTTTCTTTGCAGCTACTCTATCAAATTCACCACAATACCTCAAAAAAATTAATTATTTTTCCAAATCATTTTTGGATGGTAGTTTTAGATTTTTAACTTAATTGCATGCAACCTCTAAATTTATTAACCTCATCCATTTGCATTGTTGATAGCAATAGAATAATTAATCTCTGTGGTGGTTTTTTATGTTTTGATTCCACATTAATTGTGTGCTTTCTTTGAAAATGACATATGACACCAAACCTTTTTCATGGCATTTTTCATCTCTGTATTTCTGGAATGCAGATTAGGGGATTAAACATAAGGGCAATGGTTGTGTAAAATAGTGCAAATATTTTATCTTCAGGATAAGTGTTATGTAGTCAAAGATAAGCAAAGATTGAAGGCCCAAAGAATAAAACAACCACTGCGATATGAGACCCACAAGTAGAAAGGGCTTTGCAAATTCCCTCAGCTGAGTGATTTCTTAAAGTGAACAATATAATGACATATAAAAAAACAAATAACACAATAAAGGTTCCCAAGGTGACCATACCAGAATTGGCATTCACAAGGACACCTGTGATGTAGGTATCAATACAGGCAACTTTTAGCAGTGGGAAGCTATCAAAAGTATTGATCACTTACATTTGGGCCACAAAAGGGCAACTGGATTGTCAGAGACAATCAATGGACAAGCCTTCCTGCCCAAGCAGGTAAGACTAGAAGATTGCATCTTGTCCTGTCCATAATAATCATGTAATGTTGGGTTTGCAGATTGCAACATAGTGATCAAAGGCCATGGCATCAAGAATGAAAACCTCAATACTTCCAAAGAAGTGCATTATAAAGACCTGTAACATGCAGTTACCATAGGAGATGGTTTGTATCCCCACTAACAAGTCACTGATCAGTTTGGGAGTAACATTAGAGGTATAGCAGATACAGGATAAATGGCTGAGGAAATAGTACATTGTTTGGTGAAAAATGTACATTTTCAAAAATGTCTTTACTCAACCAACCAATAGTACATTGGTTGAATAAAGACAAGGATCAGGAGTTTTCCTACCAAGAAAGAAACATAACAGAATAAAAAGAGCACAAAATAAAATATTTGTATATACCCTCATGATAAGAAAGTCTCAAAAGAATGAATTCTGAGATGTTACTGTGACTTTCCATGTGATTCACTTGATATGTATTGTTATCTGAAAAGAAAAAAGCAAACAATTTGGATCATCACAATAATTTAAAATTTACCACAATGGGTGGACACACATAGAGTATCAATTTTAATTATTTTTACCTACAGAATTATGTTGCTTTTTTAAACATGTCCCATTGTGCAAAATATTGTGGAATTATTTTATAATAGGAATAATTAGATATTTTATTAAATTATTTGACCTTTAGAGATTAATTTTAAGTGCTAGATTGGTCAGCAATAATACATTTTATTCCTGTTAATTATATTATTTGGGAATCAACAAATGTAAAATTTATCTCATAAGAATAAAACTGTTTTGCATATTTTTAAATATATTGCTTTAGCCGTTGAGTACACTTTTCACCTTCCAGCATGAACTGGAAAACTATCATGAATCATTCAATACTGAATCAGAAAATACAAATGTTTAAAGCACCAAGTTTAAAGTGGTAAAATTTAATTGGGGAAAGCCACCAAGAAATTAATTATGAAACACAGAGTGCTTATGAGTTAAATGTAAATAAATAATATTGAGTGAAAGAAATGGTTCATTGCCCTATCTTTTATTTACTATAACTGATAATGATTGCTTGTTATGAAATGGTATATTGTTAATTATCAAATACACATATTTACTTAACATAAGTTGATTTAAAAATAATTTCTATATAAGTAGGTTTGTGAACTATTTAAACTAGTCACTCAATTAATCCAAGTTCATAAATTCAAGTAAAAGTCAGTCAGATCACAGAAATCTCAGTAATTTTTCAGACTCTGTATGTTATACACTATTGACACTAGCAGATAGTTATCTGATACTCAGTTCAGTGCCACATCTCATGCACAAGAGCAGAGCAGGACTGGGAAAGATGCCATGGTGTACAGCAGGGGGAGGAACTGCTGGGAAGCCTCATCAAAGTAGAAAAGATTATGGAATTTGAGAAGTTTCTGGTTCAGCCAGTTGGTATTTCTGAATTTTATGAATATTTCTAACATGCACCTAATTTAAATTAGAATTCTCAGATTCCAAATCATTTTGAAATAATTGTACTTCAGTTTTCCAGAATGTATACTCTTTAGGTCAACATTGTTCCTTGTTCTCTAGATCATGGTAAATATTTAATCCAAACTAGCATCTAAAACCCCATCCTTCTTTCCAAGGGCCAGGCTACTATGATCACTTCTGTTAACAGAGATAAAAGGCAAATGTGGGTAGTTTCAGTTGAAAAGAACAATTGTAATTAAAATGTACATTTTTGACCAAATACTATGTAAATTATCTATAAAAGAATTGAAGTTATGAATGATGAGAGGAGTGATAAATTAAACAACCACTGTGTAAGGGCTAAAAAGAGTGGTAACAAGTAAAAAGGAAAGGAAGCAATGTTGAGGAGTAAAAAATAAACTGAGCAGTTATGAACATTGAGCTCACTGCTTAATCTCCTTAAAACTTCATTTTCTTGAATTATAAAAAAAAAATATTACATAATTCAGAAATAAAAGTATTATGTGAAGGAGTATGAAATACCCTGGTGTCACTTTTTTTTTTCTTTTTTCTTCTTTAATCAAGTAGTTAAGCAACCATAGAAATTTTCCTGCAAATATATATAAATAATTCCAATGAAGAAATAAGTGGCAAAAATAAGGAAAGTGCAACATAAAGTTAATGGGTGATCAAGTAAACATCAATTTCTACAATTCATTAATGCAAATAAAGTTTTTTCAATGATAGATCGAGTATCCTAAGACAAATCCTAACACTAATTATTAGCCAGACTTTTGCACAATCAATATAAAACGGTGTGAATTTATTACTTTATTTCTTTGACAGATTGAATAAAAACTCTGCATTCTTTTTTGTGTATGCTACAGAATAATAAAAACTGGTGTTCTTAATGTTAAGGTACAGTTTCATCATAAGTCCAAATTTCCTACTACAGGTGTCTGAATGCTATTGACTTACCTTAGTTGACATAGATGAATCTACTCTATTTTAGGATGTAGGGAAATCTTCTTATTGTTGATAGCAAATATAAATGGCAATAATGCTTTGTCGGCATAGAGAGGAAGATACATGTACACCAGAGTGGGCCTCGGTGAAATTCACTGCCAACCTGAAAATTTCATTAAATTTAACTGAACTATTTTCCCCCAGATTTCAGCTTGCATATAATGCACAAAAGAATTATTATACTAATGAAATTATCTTATGCGGCAAGAGAAATTATTGTCCTAGGAATGAAATCAGATGGAATAAATGTAAATAACACATAACCACCCTAAAAGATGCTTAGTGAGATTCTCTCAAAACCACAATGTTATGAGTGATTCACTGACCAAGAAGTCTGAGCGGCCTTCAGGTTAGATTGAGGCTGCCTCAGGAAGTATTGCCCTTGAGATATTTATTCTGCTCATTTTTCTCGATTATATAAATCTGAAGTAAATACAGAGAATTACAAACCAGTAACTCAAGCAAAACTAGATGAACTCTCAAAAATATTTTCAAAATCTCAAAATGCTTTAGAAACATTGACAAGTTTTTGAGGAGAGTGGATTTTAAATAATCACTAAATCCATCATGGTTGCAAGGAGAAGTGTATGTTTATTCCATAGAAACCAAGCTGGGACTTTTGAATGCAGATTTACCATCTTCACACTAGCTTAAACTAAAATAAACAAAAAAAAATTTGAAAAATCCACAAAAACTAACCATTGTCCATGTCAATGTCCTTTGTGCAACTGGGCATTTACTTTACAACTTTGACTTGGCCTGGCTCAGGCACTGATTCTCTGGATCCCAAGTTTGCATGCTCAGACCCAGAGCAGTCCAGGGAACTCTGCTGGTTCTCTGCTACTCTAACTTTCTGGACAAAGGGAGAAAGACAGTGTACCCTGAAATGGTATTGGATTAGCTCCCAGGAACATCTTACATGTGGAAAGCCAAAGAGAATTAAAGACAGGCATCATAATCCAGATATGTATCATTATAAAGAATAACCCAAAGGTGGAATAACAGTAGCTAAATAAAATCAGTGACTATAAGATCATGGCCAAGACCAGAATCTTTGTTGGACCAGAACTAACATTGCTGGAAAAAAAAAGGTTGGGAATGGAAGAGAAAAGAACATAAAAGAAAAAAGAACACTTTTCCTTCATATGCATATCAGGGTAGAAATGGTTATCATTAAGTGAGAATATAATTAAAATGTCAGAAGTAATCAATATTCAAAATGCAGCAAGTTTTGCTTTTTTTTTTTAAGAAGAGACCTGTATTAGTTTCTTGAGGCAACAATAAAAAATGATCACAGCTTTGTGGCTTCAAATAACAGAAAGTAATTGTTTCACAATTTTGGAGTTCAGAGTCCAAATTTAAGGTGTTGGCAGGATTGGTTCCTTCTGGACACTGAGGGAGAATCTGTACCATGCCTCTTTTCTATCATCTGTTGGCTGTCATCCATCTTTGGTGCTCCTTGGCTTGTCAATGCATCACTCCAATCTTTTCCTCCAAATTCACATCACTATCATGTCTACTTATTCTTTTTTAATTTATATATTTTTAAAGAAGCTTTAGGTAACATAAATATTACATCAAAAATATAGGGATAATATTAAAGAATAAAAAAATATATAAAAATATAGTGGATTTCCATATATCCTATCACCCACCCTCCCACAATTTCTCCCATTAACATCTTTCATTAGTGTGCTGCCTTTGTTACAATTGAAGAATACATATTGAAACATTGTCACTAACCATTGTCCATAGTTTACATTATAGTTTATGTTTTGCACTGCACAATTTTTTAGGTTTTAACAAAATGCACAATGTTCTGTTGCTGTCATTGCAATGTCATGAAGAACAATTCCAATGTCCCCAAAATGTCCCATATTTTACCTATTCTTCCTTCTCCCTCCCCTCAGAACCTCTGGTGGCCACTGCCTTTATATCAAGGACACAAGTTCTTCCATTGCTAGAATAATAATGAATCTACTTTAGTCCATAGTTGCATTCTCCCCTTATGTTTGTTCATTCCTCAATCTTGAGGATTTTGGGATGATGATGCCCAATCTGTTTCTGATTGAGAGGGGTCTTAGATCCCATGGGACAGATGGGTGGAACTGTCATTTTTCAGTTGTGTATGCTAACAGATTTTTTGAATGGGCATTTCCCATTATCATCCTTTTGTTATTTGTCCTGGGTGAGACCAATGATATAAGTCTCTGGGACGTATATTTAATGAATATAGTGCTAAATATAGATTCAAATAAAAGGGGCAGAAGAGCCATGGGTAGGGAAATTATAAATGGGTCTAACTCTCTTACATTGGGGAGCATATATTCCTATGTAAGACCCATGGATACAGTGTCAAATGCCTGAGATAGTCTGTCCTGCCTACAGGGTGTAGATGTCTCTTGAGCCTTCATGAGCCCTGCTCTTTGAGGCAATGTTTCTGTGGCAGACAATGAGATTCTCCTGAGATGTGTGTCAGAGTAACCTCTGGAAAGGCTCCCAACTCACTATGAAATCTTGTAGCCATAAAAATATCTTTTGTATTTAATATTTCCCCATTTTGATCAAGGTCTTTTTCCAAATGCATCCCTCAGAGGCAGGGAGGGTCATCCCCAGAAGTCATGTCCCTTGCCAGGGGGAAGTTTCTCTCTTTTATGTTGGTACAGATTGTAGAGGCTCAGCCTCAAATGCACACACTGAAATTTAGTCAGCCTTTTCCTCTTTTCCATAAACAAATCCATACATTAAAGGTTTTCTCATACAGTTAAAACTTTAGGAGATCAATAGTTTGTGTACTACATTTAGTTCAGATAAACATTCTTAGGAAGATAATAATTTATTAAGTAATTATTAGATATATTAATTTAATTATATCAATTAATCCTTACAATAACGTATATTGTGAAATAAGTATTATGTGTCCCATTATTCAAATAAGAGCACTGCAGCTTCTTGAGGTTAAACAGTATCTCAAAAGCTTAAAAGTAGCATTGGCCTTATTTCAATGAAATAAAATGTCATTTCTAAGTTTAATTTCTGCTTCCAGGATTTGAAAAATGAGGATTGATCCTAGGTCAATAATGAGTAAATTCTACACTTAAGAATGAATGATATAAGAATATGGTACTTGACATCCGCTTCAACATATTGCCTGCTGCTGGCCACGTTTCAAACAAGCTCACCAGCATTAATATGCAGAAGCTAGCTGTTCATACCTCTGACCATCCTCCTTATACTACGATACATACCAGGATGCTATCTAAAAATGTGGGCAGGTGCCTCAAGTACAAGGGAGAAAATTGCAAACTTAACCCTGAATTCATCTCTGGTCCTTTCAATTTTTTTGCCTTTAAAGTTTTACTTTTGATGAGGTCAAATATCTCTCCCTTTTTTAATGGGTCATTATTTTAGTATCATATTTAAGGACTTTTTGCCTAACCCAAGGTCAGAAAGATTTCCTCCCCTGTTTTCTTCTAAATATTTTGTACTTTTTACATTTTATGTATGGTCCAAGATCCATTTTGAATTAGTTTTGTAAAATGAGTGAGGTATAGTTTGAAGTTCTTTATTTTGTACATTATATTTTTTCATCACCCTTTCTTGAAAAGATTATTGTTTCTTCACTGATGGCCTACATAACTTTGTTCTGATTTTGCTGAGAATTTATTTGCAGGTTTACAATCTTTGGTCTGCTCTATTGACAACTTGTCTTTGTCTATGAAAACATCATACTGTTTTTTATCACTATAGCTTTATAATGTAACTTGATAGTAGGTATTTTAAGTTATTCAAATATTTCCTTTTTAAAGTCTGGAGATAACTTAAATCTATTGCATTACCATACAAATATTAAAATAAGTTTGTTTATTTATAAAAATAATACCTGGTTAAATTTGATTTAGGATTGGATTCACATAGAGACTTATATGAGAAGAGTTGATGGCACAATAAATGTGGACATCCAATCCATGAAAACATTATTTCCATTTATTAAGGTCTTTCTATTCTGCCAGCATAGGTTATAGTTTTGTCTATGTGTATGTGTCTTTCACTATGTTATATCACAATTATCCTTAAGTATTTCATATTATTTTATCTATTATAATCGATAGTTGTATGTAGAATTTTGTCTTCCTAAAACATATATTCACATCTTAACACCTGGTCTTGCAAATGTAACCTTACTTGGAAATAGTTTTTGAAAGTTTAATTAGTTAAAATGAGATGAAGCTGGATTATGTTGGTTCTTAATCTAATGTGACTTCCTTGTAAGAACAGGAAAATTAAAACACAGAGACAGAAAAGTGGGGAGAAGTCCATGTGATGATGGAAGCAAAGTCTGGAGTGATACATGTGTAAACCAATGAACACCAAGGATCACCAGCAAACACCAGTAGCTACAGAAAGCAATGGAAGATTCTCCTCTACATGCTTTTGAGGAAGCATGGCCCTGCTGACTAATTGATTATGAACTTCTACTCCAAAAGTGTTTGGCAATAGATTTCTGTGGTTTGAAACATCTTAATTGTGGTACTTTGCTATGGCCATCCTAGGGATTTATGAGTGACATTTTAAAAATTCAATTTCTGAAATGTTATTAATAGTATAAAAATATAATGGAATTTTTATGGTGATCTTACCATAAAACCCTGCTAAAGTTGCTCATTAAAAAACAAAGATGAAAGTTCTGAGGAGGCAAGATGGCATCACATTAAGTGGGCACTCCCTATCTCTCTCACAAAGGATGGCTGAGTGGAGACAGGATTCTGCCCAGGTGAGCTGTTCTGGGAGCCCACAGAGCAGGAGCCTTTGGGGCATCAATCTGGAGGGAGTTGGACAGGGAGATAGATTGCTCAAGATAAAACCATAAGTTTTTAACCCCACATGGCTGAGCCCCATCCTCAGGTCAAGGGGACAGGGTGAGCCCTGACTCATGCCAGCCACCCAGTGAGAGGGAGCACTCTCTGAGAGTGGGACGTTTCTGACAAGGGGTGTAGAAGGGTTTCCTTTCTGTGGGTTTGGTGGTCTGGACTTCAGTTGAGCTTGGGGGAGCAAACCGGCCATCTTGATGTGGCACCAGGCAGAGGGGAGAGGCAAATCTGCTGAGGAATCCTGATTTACCTAAACACCCTGGGATACAGAGGCTTGGCCTGAGAGAGGGCAGAGTCAGCCAATTTAATAGTTCTGTGCTGAGGACTATCAGTATTTCAACTCCCCAAGGGAGTCAGGCAGTAAGAAGGGGTTAATAAGTTTTTGAGAGCCTATTTATGGTCCCCTGGGAGGAGAGGGTGGTCTAGAAGAGGCTTGACACCATTTCAGTGCAGTATACTCAGGCATCAGGGTCCCATTTGAATTTCAAAAGGGAACTCAAGGGGACCAGGAGAGGGGAGGGGGGATCTGTTCACACAGCCTGCTGAATTCTGCTTCCCTAGGAAAGAAAAACCTGCCTGGGGGAAAGTGACTGAATATGTTTATGAAGAGCTAACTGACCCAATTAGAAAGGTAGCTTAGTGGAGGAATTTCTGCCTTGAATATATGAGGTCCCTAGTTCTATTCCTGGCTACTCTAAGACTAATGATCCACTGGGATATCTAACATGCAGCTGATACCATAGGACAGGGAAAACATAGACATTATTTTTGTACTAGTTTCTTTTGGCACTTATTTTTCCAAAAAAAAATTAAAAAAAAATTTTTTTACCTTAGTTTACTCACTAAAACCCACCTCAAACCTTGCAAAGAGAAGCCTGCAGGGTAATTTATTGATGAACACAGGCAGCCTGAGAAGTTCCACAAGGGCCCAAGAAGGAATGCTGTTCTTCCTTAACTTTGTTTGGCTGCTTGCTAGTGTGTTTGCTTGGGGTTTTGTTTTGTTTTGTTTTGTTTTTTTGCTTTGTTTTGTTTCTTGTTTTTCTTTCCTCTTTCCTCACACCCTTTTTTAAAAATCAGGTGCTGCTAGCTTGTTTCTTCTTTGCTGTGCTTCTTTCTTCCTTGATTTCTCATTTTCTGTGTATACTGATTTTGTTGACCAATGTGATCTCTTTTCATTCCATCATCTTTCAATCTTCTGCTTTCTATTGTGGTTCTTACATTCCACCTTTTTTTATTAGTCCTCAACTTTACTGATTTTGATTTCTGTCATGTCTATTCTGTTTCCTTTTTAAAATTTTATTATTAATATTTTTCTTTCTATCCTTTCTTTTCTCTCTCTATCTCCTCATCATTCTGGCCTTTTAAAGTCATTCTATATATTTTTCTCTATTTGATTTCCCATTTCATTGTAGGTACTCTACTATTTTATTCCTATTACTCTACAATGTTTACATGAGTTAAATATTTATTTTACTAAGTCTTATACAGCCACTCTTCTAACTTTCATTATTATTACTATTATGCTTTTCCTTTTCTAACATTTTCTGATTTCTCTGGCCCTAGTTTTTTCCTTGAAGGGAACATAGAAAGCAGCAAGAAATTGAACAAGAAAAACAAAGTGTCAAAGAGAAACCAACATATACACACAACCAGCAGCTAAACAAAACTACAGAGCAAAGAGAGAAGATAATCAACTGAATAAACCCATCAAGATAAATGATGACCAGAGGGCAACAAAAAATTAAAAAACATACTAAGAAACAGGAAGATATGGACCAGTTCAATGAAAAATCTAGAAAGCTGACAGAGATGCAGAACAAGGAAGAACTAGTCAAAGCTGTCCAAACAAATACCATGGACCAACTTAATGATGTGAAGGAAGAGATTAAGGATATTAAGAAGACACGGGCAGAACATACTGAAGAAATTGTAAACATACATAAAAAGTTAATGGATATGATGATGATGAATTGCTCAATCCAAGAAATCAAAAAGACACTGGAATCACATAACAGCAGATTTGAACGGGTAGAAGAAAGAATCAGTGATGTGGAAGACAGTACATCTGAAATCAAACAGATAGTAGAAGAGATAAATAAATAGATAGAAAAAATCCATCAGGGACTTAAGGATATAAACGACAACACAAAATGCACAAACATATGCATTATAGGCCTCCCAGGGGGAGAAGAGAAGGAAAAGGGAACAGAAGGAGTGTTGAATAAATAACAGCTGAAAACTTCCCAATCTTATTGAAGAAGATGAATTTACATGTCCAGGAAGCCCAACATACCCTGAACATTATAAACCCAAAAAGGCCTACCCCAAGACATATACTAGTCAAAATGTGCAATGCTCAAGACAAAGAAAATACTCAATGCAGCAAGAGAAAAGAGAACCATCCCATACAAGGGAAGCTCAAAAAGATTAAGTGCTGTTTTCTCATCTGAAACCATGGAGGGAAGAAGACAGTGGGATGACATAGACATGGTACTCAAAGAAAAAAACTTCCAGCCATGAATTCTCTATCCAGCAAAGCTGACATTCAAAAATGATGGAGAGTTCAAAATATTCACAGATAAATGGAAATTAAGAGAGTATGCTAAGAAGAAATTGCCCTTCAAGAAATAATAAAGGAAGTTCTACAAGTTGAAAGGAAAAGAACAGGAGAAGGGGAGTTGGAGGACAATCTAAGAGCAACTAAAATGACAAAAAGAGAAATAAAAACAACATATGACAAACATAAACCCAAAGAAAATGTGGATGACGTAAGAAATTCCTTGAGAGTAATAACTCTGAATGATAATGGCTTAAACTCACCACTCAAGAGACACAGATTGGTAGAATGGATAAGGATATGTGACCCATCTATATATTGTCTACAACAAACCCACTTTAGACCCAAGGATTCAAGGAGGCTGAAAGTAACTGCCTGGAAAACAATTTTACAAGCAAACATCAACCAAAAATGGGCAGGAGCAGCTATGCTAATATCAGACAAAATAGACTTTAAATGCAAAGCTATTGTAAGAGACAAAGATAGACACTATATATTAGTAAAAGGGGCAATCTTTAAAGAAGAAAGAACAATCATAAACATTTATGTACCTAATCAGGACGCTTCAAAATACATGAGGCAAACACGAGAATGATTACGTGGAGACATAAATGCCTCAACAATTATAGTGGGGGATTTTAATACACCATTATCACCATTATAGAGATCATCTCAACAAAGAATCAATAAAAAAAAAACAAAGACTTCGAATAATACATTAGATGATCTGGACCTAATAGATATACACAGAATGGCACACCCGAATACAGCAGGATATACATACTTCTTGGGTGCACATGGGTCATACTCCAAGATAGACCACATGCTAGGCCACAGAACAACTCTCAATGAATTCAGAAAGATTGAGATTATACAATGCAATTTCTCTAACCACAATGGAATGAAATTGGAAATCACTAAGGACCAGAGAATCAGATTAGTCACAAAAATATGGAAATTAAACAATGCACTCTTAGACAAACAATAGGCGAAGGACGAAATCTCAAAAGAAATCAGTAACAACCTTGAAAAGAATGAAAATGACTACACAACATATCAAAACTATGGGATGCAGCCAAAGATGTACTGAGAGGGAAATTTGGAGCCATAAATGCATATATGAAAAAATAAGAAAGCTAAAATTGAACACCTAACTGCACAGTTGGAGGAATTGGAAAAACAAAAACAAACTAACCCCAAAGGAAGTAGAAACTAAGAAATAACAAAGATTAGTGCAGAACTAAATGAAATAGAAAATAAGGAACCACTAGAAAAAATAATCAAAACTGAAAGCTGGTTCTTTGATAAGACCAATAAAACTGACAAACACTTAGACAGACTATCAAGGACAATGAGAGAACAGATGCAAATACACAAAATAATAAATAGGGAAGGGGATATCACTACTGACCCCAGAGAAATAAAGAGTATCATAAGAGGATGATTTTTAAAGTTATATGCCAACAAGAATGATAATCTAGAGGAAATGGACAAATTCCTAGAAACTCACAAGCAGGGTATATTGATGAAAGAAGAAATTGATGTACTTAACAGTCCAAGTATAAGTAAAGAGATAGACTCAGTCATCAAAAACTTCCCAAGATGGCTTCAAAGGTGAATTTGACCAAACATTCCGGAAAGAGCTAACACCTATCCTGCTTAAGCTTTTCCTAAAAATAGAAGTAGAAGGAACATTGCCTAACTCATTCTATGATGCCAACATTACCCTAATACCAAAGCCACAAAAGACGACACAAGGAAAAAAATTACAGACCAATCTCTAATGAATCTATATGATAAAATCCTCAACAAAAGACTTGCTTATCACATTCAAAAACATATCAGATGAATTATACACCATGACCAAGTAGCTTTCAAGGATGCAAGGATGCAAGGTATGGATCAATAGAAGAAAATCAATCAATATAATACACCGCATAAGCAGATTGAAAGAAAAATATCACATGATCATCTCTATAGATGTAGAAAAAGCATTCGACAAAATACAGCACTCTTTCCTGATTAAAAACACTGCAAAAAACCCAAAGCTAACATCATCTTCAATGATGAAATCCTAAATGCTTTCCCTCTATGATCAGGAACAAGACAAGGATGACCACTATCACAACTTTTTTATAACAATGTCTTAGAAGTACTTGCTCGAGCACTGAGGCAGGAAAAAGATACAAAAGACATCCAAATTGGAAAGGAAGAAGTAAAAATTTCACTATTTGCAGATGACATGATCCTATATAGAAAGCCCTGAGAAATCTACAACAAAGCTTGTAGAAATTATAAAGGAGTTCAGTAAAGTCACCAGCTATAAGGTCAATGATCAAAAATCAATAGGATTTCTATACACCAATAATGAGCAATCTAAGGAGGAAATCAAGAAAAAAATACCATTTACAATAGTAACTAAATAATCAAATACCTAGAAATAAATTTAACAAAAGATGTTAAGGGCTTATATACAGAAAACTACACAACACTGTTAAAGGAAATCTAAGAAGACTTAATAAATGGAAGATTACTCACTGATCATGGATAGGAAGACCAAACATCATCAAGATGTCTATCCTACCCAAACTAATCTACAGATTTAAAGCAATCTCAATAAAAATTGAGACTGCATTTTTTTTTAATGAATTGAGAAAACTAACTACAGAATTTATCTGGAAGGGTAAGAGACCGTGAATTGCCATTGCCAAAGACAAACTGAAAAAGAAAAATGAAGTTGGAGGTATCAAACTACATGACTTTTTTTTTTTTTAAAGATATTTAGATTACATAAATGTTACACAAAAAATATAGGGATTCCCATATGCCCCACCTCCCATAACTCCACAACTTCACACAAAAACATCCTTCATTAGTGTGACACATTAATTGCATTTGATAAACACATCCTGGGACTTTGCCATTAAGTATGGACCATAGTTCACATTGTAGACCACACTCTCTCCCACACAGTTTTCATGTTATATGATGATATAAAATGTTATATATATGTGTCATTGCAATGTCACTCAGGACAATTCTCAAGTCCTGAAAAAAACCATATATTACAACTGTTTTCCCTCTCTCTGCCCCCAAAGCCTCCAGTGGCCACTGGCTCCACATCAGTGTGGTAATTTCTTCCATTATTGAATCACAATATGTCTATAGTAGAATACATGTAAGTCCACTCTAGTCCATAGCTCTTCACCCCATCCTGAGGAGTCTGGGATTGTGATGTCCACTCCACCTCCAATTGAGAGTGGGTTTTTTATTCTATGGGGAAGATGGATGGGATTATCCTGCCTGAAGCTGCAGGCTATCTCCACTCCCTGGGATGGCTGTTGTCCATCTCATCTCACCGCCAGTTGTCCTGGGTGAGTCTAATGAGCTGTAGAGTAGGAGTTGCTGCTCCACTGAGGTTCCGGGCCCAGTGGGCACATGGACAGCCCAAAGACTCAAGTCTCTGGATGTACACCTCTCAAGAGCAAGAACAATTCCTAATATGGGAGGACAAACCACTGTGTCAGTACCTCTTGTTGCATGTTACTATGAATCTTCTCATCCAATGGGTCAAGCCAGGAGATCATTGTGGGCCTGGGGAGATAGGGTGGGAGCAATAGAATAGATCAAACGGGTTATTTAGTGGTCAGCAGAAATGTTCATCATTATCATACAGTGATGGACACAGGATATAGAAAATATCATCAAAATTTATAAAATTGTACGGTCTGAAATGTAAACCATAGTGTAAACTATTGACAATGTTTAGTAGCTATGTTTTACTATTTGTATATCAGTTATAACAATTCTACCATCCACATATAAAAAGGTATTAACATGGGGGGGACGAGAGGGGGAGGACATCTGGTATATGAGAGTCTCCTGTATTCTGTGTGTGACCTTGCTGTGACCTAAAATTTCTTTGAAAATGAAATGAAAAATACTGAGACACAGGAATATGAGAGTGGAAGGTGCCACGGTACAGACTGTACACCATATATTGCAGTGATGAAAGCCAAAAGGTAATATATATATATATTTTTTTTCTTTTTTTAATACCCCAATCTTTTAATTTTATTTTTACTTTAAAAAAAAAAGTTAATGTATTTTATCTCTTACATTTAAACTTATCATTATTGTTTCATTTTCCTATTAATTGTATTCAGCTATTGTAATGGCTTCATCTTTGAAGAAGCTTTGGATCACAGAAGGGTTACAACTGGGTTGTGCAAGGATTGTTGGTGTGGGGTGTCAGGGATGGGGGATGCATGGGAGGAATTTAACCTGAGCATAATTATAAGATATATAAAAATGTTCAAATATTCATGGGGCATTGTCACAGTGGGTGGAGAATTAATCAACACAAGACAGAATTCTGAATTCCCATCCTGGAAAGATCTATCATATTCTCTAAGGGAACAGCAACAGTTCCCCAATTGCAGGGGCAAAGACGGGCGAAAGAGGATGATCCACTGCTGGGCCCTTGATATTGATGACTAGCCACATGAATAACTAAGATACATTATAGGTGCTGCTGATAGTGCTAGAATCCATTCTACACCTGATAGTCACTTATATATATTTATGTTAACATTTTTGCACTTCAGACATAATGTGTTGCATGATTAATACATGGATGTAAATGGCATAAGATATTCAGTCTATGTGATAACAATATAATCAGGCAAATGAAAAAGGACCTAGTATCTTTTACTTCAGTTCAATTAGCATTTAATTCTTATTTTGTTCCAGACACATGCTAAGAAAAAGAGAAACAAAAATAGACATAGCACATAGTATACACCTCAAATTGGGAAAAAAATACTTCCTAAAAAATGAACACTACTATATTATTTGAAATAAGATAAAATGAAATATAGTTGGCAATAGAAGAATTGGGGATTAAAAGGGATATGTTTCTGGATCCTTGCTAGGTCAGCAAAATCCTCCTGAACAACAAAATACATAAAGGGAAGTGATTTATATGTAAGATCTGGATCCTCAAGTTTAGGGGAAAACACATAATAACAAAGGACATAGAACAGATAAACACAGACCTGTGAAAGATTATGGAATAGGATTGGAGACTGTTGAGTTATCACTATAGCTCAGGAAAACAAAGGAAAACAAATGTAGAAATTAAGCAGAAAAGACTTAACATCAGCTTCTAGTCTGTCATATACCATGTTAAAATATCAAATGTCTTAGTCCACATAGTCTTCCAAAATCTTTACAAAACATAGTATTATCTCAATTGCATATATTTTTTAAAACAGAAGCCACCAAAATTAATCAAGACCTCAAGATAAACATTGACTGTCAGTATTCTAATCACATATCATTGATCAGAAAGCCTATCTTCATTGTATTAAACCATACATTTCTTCCATTGCAGTGGGTTCTAAGATTAGCAAGGAAGACGAGCAATTTGGAAAGATTCCTTATTAACATGTTAGAAGGTTGAACTTATTCCAATATAAACAGTTGCCATAAAATTTTTGGAGAGGAGAGAGACATGATTAAGGGTGTGCTTTAGGGAGATATTTCTGGTGTTCTTTAATTCCTAATAGTGATAACTGGAACCAGTAGGACATATTAAAGTGAGATTGTTATATGAATAATAATAATCTGTATCTTCAGCTTATGTAAGTTCAGGGCTTATTTAGTCTTCTTCCAAAGAATGCTTTAGTACTTTTTTCATACCTCTAATGATAACTACAATGAGGACACAAGATTGTAAGTGTACTGAATATCACTTTATTTACTTTAATTCTAAAAGTATCTATCATATGATAAAATTCCTTCCACATGTCAATTTTCATCTCCACATTTCTCAAGGTATGGATGAAAGGATTCAGCATGTGAGCAACCACAGTGTAAATCACAGAGATTTCCTTGTTGTTGTTCTCATTCTCAGCAGGCACAGTATAATTATACATACAGCACAACAACAACAAAAACCCTACAGCCATTATGTGAGCTACAGGTTGAGAGAACTTTGTGTTTCTTTGCAACAGAATCTGTCATAAGATTGTAAATGTATTTATGGAAGAAGCAACCAGAATGAAAAAAGCTATTGACAATTAGTAAGACACTAACACCATGAATATCTTTGCAGATCGGTTCAAAGGCTTTAGATCAGATATGATCTGATTAGGGCCACAGAAAGGTAAATTGAGGACCATGAGCAGCACAGAAATCTCTCACCCCAGTCCATCATGATCAGCACAATACAGATCTGCTTGTTCATGATGACAATGTAGAGCAAGGGCTTGACAATAACACCATAGCAGTCAAATACAGTTGCACCAAGATAAATATCATCACAACTTCCAGCAAGTGGTAAGCAAAGAACTGGGCAAAGGAGCTGTTTTAAGAAATGCTTTTACTCTCTGCTGCTAAATCTCTGATTAGCTGGAGAACCCCAGTGGAGGTGAAGGAAATGTCCATGAAGTAAAGGTGGCAGAAAAGTAGTACATTGGTTGTTTGATTAGGTGATTACAGGTAATCATGTGTAAGATGATTAAGTTCCCCATTAAAACTGCCAAGTAACACAGCAGGAACAAGAACGGAAGAGAGGATGTATTCTTTATGCTCCCGTAGTCCAAGGAGACAAATTCAGTGACATTTTTTGATGTTCTCTGATGATGTGTAAGTTCAGAAAAGAGATTAGAAACTCAATGTATATGAAATAATACAGAAAGTAATACAAAAGATTTGAACATTGGAGAGATTTATAAATTGAAACATGACACAGGTCATAATGGCTTTAGTTTAAGATAAACATTTTAAATTCTTTATAGATTTGGGCATTATTATGTCAAATGAGATTTAATGAGAGCTCTTTTGCAAATATTTCACCTGCAGAAAACTTTCATTATAACTCAACAAGTTAGTAGGTATTAATTTTATATTTATTTTATATATGTGGAAATAGAAGCAAGAAGGAATCAATTAATTAAATCAAATAATAAGCTTTCAAGTAGCAGATCTAAGAAATGAATCTGTATCTGATGCCAGATTCCATGTTCTTCACAGCTATTTTACATTATTCACAGGCGAAATGTAATCCATCTGTTTTCCAACTCAATAAAGAAAAATAGTCTTTATCCATCTTTGTCTTTCTCTGTATAAATTTATGCAAATCACTCCCCTTCTCTATGCTGCATATAATTTATACATACGGTCCCAATCTCAGATTAAAATTCCATATATCCAGTGAAAATCATTATTTATTCTTTATATTTAAAAAAAAATCAGGGCTCTTAATCATATAGAAGTCATAACCTGAATTAGTTACTAATAATTTCATTGAATTTGAATTTAGCATATTTGTTAGGGGTTGAAGACATGGATAGTCTGGAAATAGAGAAATTGAAGATGCAATGGCTGGGTATCTGAACATAATAACATAGAATATAATTATATGAAAGCTTAACCTTTCTTCTAATTATTCCAAAGTCACAATTTTGCTGCTGCTGTTAGAAATGCTTTAGGAAGCTAATTGTTTTCTGTTACAAAGTTGAAGGAACTAATGAAATGAAAGAATTACCTGTTTATTTAAACATATAATCACGTGAGTTTAGACATCCAGATGTAGAGTATTTGGAATGAGGGAGATCATGAGTTGAGACTACATATCCTCCTCATCTATACCATGGTTTAATGGAATGTTGTTTTTTTTCCTTTTTGCAGTTAGGGACTAATATGATTTAGTGTACAGATCCCTAGTCCTAGGATCATGAGGAAGTGCAGTCAGTCGTAGATGTCCTAATAATTGCTACCTCTCTACTACTAAGCACATTCACTCTGAGATTTCTTATTCAACTATCAAGGTCAACTGATGATATTGAATCTATTTGCCAAGAGCAAAGAAAGGAAGTCTATGCACAGTTATGATTGTAACTTAAGTCAAGTACACAGACAGCCTCCCTGAAAATGCTTTGGTTAGGAACAAACTGCTGCATAAGAAAGTGGACATCAGCATTTTCTTCAGATAGTTTGCCTGTTTTTTGTGTTCAAGGAAAAACTTGGATTCTGGTATAAGTTTATTCTGAGTTCAAAATACAGCTTTAAAAGTACTTCTTTATACATTAAAAATATCCAGTTCTGTTATCTGAATGTGGAAGAATCTGATGAGATGAAGAATATAGAGGGATAGGGGATAATGTTACATTAAAACTGTACAATAAAATTGCAGAAAAGATAAAATATGAAACTGTAGAGACCAAACTCTTGTTTTAGACTATTTCCTTAATATTTGTGCAAATTTTCGTATCTCTTAACACATAGTTGCTCTCCTGCTGTACTTAGAATGATTGAACACAGAAAACACAGATCCCTATATGAAAAGATTCTTGAAAGCAGTGCCCATAGAGTTTTCACTAGGACTTCTCTGAAAAAGTAACCTTACCGTGAAACCCTTGGAAGCATCTTTACATCATTTCTTTCATAGTAATTTTTAATCCTTAAAAACTACCTGTGCTATAAGAAAACCCATACTCTCTCTGTTTCTCTCTCTTTCTTTCTCTTGTGCTCTCTATCACATATTTGTATGCACACATATAAAGATATGCAAGGTTTGTGGAGACAATTTCTAATCCACATTTTTACATACCTTTCAGTTAAAGACAACTTTCTAAAATTCCCTTTGTCAGAACAAATTCTGTCAAAAATTATTTGCAATGTTATGTCAACACATTTTGAAAGAAGAAAAATATTTAAATGAAGTGGCTAAGAAGAAAGAATTATAAGTATATTCAAGAGAAGATAGGGGTTGGGTAAAGTTCCATCAATGGAAATTGCATCGGTTGTTTTGTTTTTTCTTGTTCTTAAATAATTTATTATATCCATAATAAAGAAAAATTGTGAAAATGACTTTCATGGAATTAAATTTTGATGGAATTAGAATGATATATTTACATACCATAAAGTGGGCAATAAAATATTCTAGATACTGTGCTGGATACTTTCTTATGATCATTCAGTTCATCTTTACCTCAACCAGCAAACATATTTAGAACTTACCCAAAAATATGAATTTACTAAGATCAAATTTTTATATAAAATAAAGAGTTGTTTTGGATTCCAGATGAATAACCTGAAACTTTTATAAGAACATGGCCACACCCACACACTATATATTGTCACATAAATGCATATACTATTAACCATGAAGTTCATTTCTACATTTTATATATTTTCAGAATAACCAGGGGTGTGGATGTGGCTTAAATGATTGGGCTCCTGTCCACCATATAGGGGGTCCAAGGTTCAATTCTCGGGGCCTTTTGGTGAAAAGCAATTTGGCCCACATGGCGAGCTGGCCTGAGCAGAAAGCTGGCCCATGTGAAGTGCTGTCCCACGCAGAGTGCTGGCACTCACAGAAGTGATGGTCCATGTAGGAGTGCTGGCCCACATGGAGTGCTGGCTTGCTAGGAAAATTGACACAGCAAGATGATGCAACAAAAAAAAATACAGAAGAGAGACAATAAGAGATGCCGTAAACCAGGGACCTGAGGTAGCGTAAGAGATTAAATGCTTCTCTCCACTCTGGACAGTCCCAGGGTCCATTCCTGGTGCCACCTAAAGAGAAGACAAGCAGACACAAAAGAATACACAGAGAGCAGACAGTAAGCACAAAACAATGGGGGAGGGGCTGTGGAATAAATAAAATAAATAAATCCTTTCTTTCAAAACAAGAATATCCAGGGGCCCTTCAGACTGGGTCCTTTTACTTTTCTGTGATTGTGCTATGAAAGCAGAAATTAGATGTAGAAGGCCTTTAACCCTTCCTTGAATTTTCCTTTCAAAAGAAACTTGTGTGATCACCTTGAATTAAAATTCACCTGAAGGTCCCAGAAAGAATTATCCCTAAGGACATTGCATAGCAGCAAATGCCTGTATAATTATGCCTGCAGAAATAAAATCTATAATATTATAGTGCGCTTTTACTTATTTAATTTATGTTATGTATGATGTTATTGACACCACCAAGAAGATCTGTGTGCTCAATGCACAGAGAAGCCAATACTGAGTCACCAGGATTTTTAGAAAAGGAAGAGCTTACTATGTAGTTGGCCAGCAAGGACACTGGAGGCAAGTCTCAGATCTATCTCACTGAACAAAATGGGTACTGGGGTTGTATAATGATTAGAGAAGGCAAGCCTAAAGGAGTGGCTAATGACGGGGTGAGGTGCCACAAGCCACTCTGTTTTGGGAAGGGTGGGGTTAAACACAGTATGCTCTGTGGCAATTATGCTTGGTCCTAAAATGAAGGCTTAGCATGCCTTGTGAGTAGAATTTGTCTGAGCTGGTTTTAGGAACACTAACTTTTCTCTGGAGGCAGCAAGCCTATGAATAAACATAGAGAGGTGAGGCATTTAAACAGAAGTTTCTGGAAACATCTACAAACTAGTAAGGTAAGGACTACTCTGACAAGTCTGTTTATGTATTTTATTTTTTCCTGGTATGGGGAGAGGGAGAATGTCAATTGAAACTAGAAGGAACAGAGTTGAGTTAATCTTAGCCCTTAGTTTGGCACCATTTCTATCCCTCATGAACCCACCAGCCCACCTACTATATTCTATTTAACAGATGTCAGACTTCCATGCTTACTCACATCCAATAATTGTACATTCCTTGTGATTTACTTTAAGCTGCCCACATTTGTTGAATAATAATCTCTCATTTTATACTCACTATAGTACAGCATTTGACTCTACCATCTGTTGCTTTAATACCTTGATGAAAAGTACTTATTCATAAAGCTTCAAAACATTTGTTGCAACATTAGAAAGAGCTACATGAATAAACAGATAAATTCACAAAGGAAGAATAAAATATTATTTAATCAATTATTGATTAGCAAACAAGCAGTAAGTCAGGAAGGGATAAATGACAGAACAGCAAAATTAAGGGCATATTATTCATAGTTAGATGTATATGAAATTATACCTGCAAAAGTTAAAGAATATATAATCTAGCATCCATATAAGAATATTTTTAAAGGTTCATTATTAAGACATTAAAAAAGCCTCAATAATTTTAAAGAAAAGACAGTATCCAGATAGCTCAGTACTCCACTATCACAAGTAAAAGCTGAAAAGTGAAAAATTAATATCCTTCAGGGAATTGAGGTCACAAGGCAAACCACTGCATGCAAAACTGGAGGTATAGGCAGATACAAAGAATCACAGTTGACCTGGAGCTGAAAGCTCAGCAGGACTCAGCATTTGGTAGGAAAACTAAATGTAATTGGCTAATTGCTGGGGAATGAATATGGACTATCTTGAGAGATACAATCTAATGGAGGCCAGGGTGGGGGTGATCCCTCATTTTCTTGAGTCTTACTCCCAGGAGCTCCATGAGGTTCCCACTATGAGTTTCAGAGAAATATCATTGGTTTCCAACAGGGCAGTGGCTACCATTGCCCATCCACCAGACTTGCAGCAGGCTGCATTGAGGTTTCAAACCTGGGTCCTGATATAGCTTGTTGGTGTCAGGATGGGCTAAAAGACCTAGTTCCCCAAGATCTGGTGGTGTGTGGTCTAATAACTGATCACTGTTTGATTAGCTATTATACTTCAGATCACTGAGGACCTGGCTCTGAGGGCAGCCATAGTTCAAACACTTTCCAGGTAAAAACATCAGAGAAGACTTAAAGAGTGTATGTTTCCTCAAAACTACAGAAACAGATAAATGGCTACATTTAGTAGGCAAGTGCCAAATAAAGAAATGTAGCTTTAAAGAGCCAAGTGAGAAGCTACTGGCCCCTCCATTACCTCCTTCCCTAGGCAGTTTGGAGCTGGCTAGGGGTCCCTTTTTATGTCACTGGTCATGTTACAGCTGGAAAGGATAATTTTGGAAATTCCTCACTTTCATGTTCTCCTCCCAGAATTTGCCCTACTGGTAAAAGCAGCTTGAGACAGGGAAAATAGTGTTAGAAACAATTGAGTTGGATGACCAGGGGTAAAAACTTACCTGATTAATTCCTGTGGTGGAACTCTGGGAGAAGCAGAAGGTCTAATTCCTAGGGAGGATAGGAGTCATTCAAATTCTTGTCATTAGGGGAACTCCTAAGGCCTCTAGGAAACACAAGCCCAGGAAAAGACACAAGCCCTGAAAAAACAAATAAGACCCTTCACTTCACATTAACCTTGAGGTGAGCTTCTTCATTTTTTATTTTGTAGACAAGTGTATTTGTAGAATAATCATGCAGAACATGATTCCCATATACAACCCTATTATTAACAACTTGCATTGATGAAATACAGTTGTTACAGTTGATGAAAGCAGATTTGTAATTGTACTATTTACTATAGCCCATGTTTGAACTCTTTGTGTATTGCAGTTCTATGGATTCTTAAAAAAAATTATTCCATTATCATATATAAAACCAAACATTTTCCCTTTCAACCATATTGAGATATTACAATATTTGTCCTTTTGTTTCTGGCTTATTTCACTCAAGGCAATTTCTTCAATGTTCATCCATGTTGTTGACTGTATCAGAAAATAATTCCTATTTAAATCTGAATAATATCCCATTGTTTGTAAGTACCATATTACAATGAGATAGAAGCAAGCCAAATGTCCATCAAACAATGGATGGATAAACAAAACAGGCTAGGCTTCTTGATATGGAGGTATGAACTCCAATGAGCTCCAACCAATGCAAAGACAATTTGAAAAGACTATGAAAGGTGTTTTTTGCATCGATATGTTTGGTTATGTTAGAAACTAAGACTCAGGAAAATCTCCCTCATCTATTCAGTTTGATATACACTCAATAAACACACAGCTCATGGACTATATATCAGAGTTCACATTTTAAAACATCAAAATGTACAGCATGCAACAAAAGATTGTAAGATAAAGAAACAGGAAATGAACATCCATCCAAAGGAATATGATAAAGAATCTAAACTCTATATCCAGAAAACACTAATGAAGATGACCAGACTGTGGACAAATCATACAAAGATTTAAAAGAAAGCAATGCAAAAAAAGATCTTCAATATGCTTAAGGAGATGAAGGAAATACAGAGAAAATACTAAGTATACCAAGAAAACCAATAATGAACAATATGAGAATCTCAATGAAAAGATGGAAATTTTTAAAAAGAACCAAGCCAATCTACAGGAATTGAAGACCACAATAATGAAATGAAAAAATTCCAGAAGAGAATCAACAGTAAAGCTGACAGAAGGAAGAATCAGTGCATCTGAATGCAAAACAATTGAAATGAGTCAGGCTAAAGACCAGAGAGAAAAAAGTTTTAAGAATGCTAAAATAGCTTAAGGTAAGCTGTGGGATAACATTAAGCATAACAATATAAGCATTTTGGTAGTCCCAGAGTAAGAAGAAGGAGAAAGAGGAGCAGAAGAAATATTTAAAGAAATAATAAAAGAAAGCATTATAAACCTGACCAAAGTTTTGAATATGCATACCCAAGAAGCCCATTGAACACCAAACAAGATCAGAAATAATGGAGGTAGGGAAGCAGTGGGTTGAAATACTTAAATTGTTGAAATAAAAAAAAAATGGATTGTTATATTTTATAGTTTTGCAAAAAATTTTATATACAATCTAGTCAACAAAAATAAGAGTCAGTAAAAGAGAAGACACAATATAACTGTTTTGCAATTGATGTCTAATTGTCTTGCAATAGATGTCTAATTGTCACATTAATGAATGAATGAAAGCATGTTTTGTACAATCTTGCAACTTTATTTATTTTTGGAATAAAAGAATTTAGAATATGGATTATGTACTTCCATAAGCTATTTTATCCAAATATGAAGAACTACCAGGCACTTCATGGAGGAGAAAAAGCTATAGCACATCCTCTACCTTAGTCTGGATTCAATGTAACAGCTATATCTGGTCCCTCTGGATGTCTTTTTTAAAATGCAGGATAATTTTGTTGCAGTTTCCTTAGAAACAATCACATGCATTGATTCACAAATTCAACCTCGGTGTCTTTAAGATGATTTTAGAGGTCAAACAAATATTTAGTAAGGCATTAAAATATGGTCCATTTGTGAGACTTTTTAATGATTATTTAACTGTAATTTCATCAAAGGAAAGTCTCATTGTATTCCTAGTAGGTCTTCAGCACTGTTATAAGGCTTTCTATGTTCCTTTTATTTAAAAAAATAGTAAATAATTATCAGGTGCATCAGGTACACAGTGTTAAGCAGTCAACTGCAAATAAATAATACTCAATAATTAAAGGATGGTTCCTTGATCTATATTTTAGTTATATCATGTGATATTGATTGTTCATGGGATGTCTTAATATAAATTGGCATACACATTTATATATCTAAAATAAATTTTTTTAAAGAAAATATTATATAAATGGGCTAGAAAACAACCTCAACTGGATATCTCTCAATCCATGCCTATGATTATCAGTAAAAATGAAAGTGATGAAGAGACTCTTAGTAATTCTTCAGACTCTGTATGTAAAACTTAAAATACTGTAAATCAGATTTCCTATTCTCACTCAGTTTAATACTGGATCTCATACATGAGAGCTGAGCAGAATGGGGGGAGGGATTCATGGATGCAGCAGTGGGAGAAACTACTATGAATCCTCATGTCAATAGAAAATTTTAGGAAAGTTAACAAGTTAAAGGATCACCCAGTCTGTCTTTCTGAATATCTTTTATATCTTGTAGCTAATATAAATATGCAGTACAGAGTTATTTGATTCTAAGCCATTTTGAAATAATTGTACTTAAGTTTTATGTAAATGTGTATAAATATTAATTATTTATACACGTAAATGTGTATAAATATTTATTATGTATTCACATAAATGTGTATAAATATTAGTTATTTATTCACAGATTTACATTGCTTTTTCATTTTTACGATATATCTTAATTTATAAATCTTATTGAAAAATTTTATAATTGAAATTACAATACATTTTTCAATTATTTCTTTAATGGTTAAAGAATATTTTTAAATTACTTTAATAATAAAGAAAACATGTTATTTCTCTTAATTATATTTTTAGATAACAATAAAAGTTTAATTTACTCAATTAAAATAACACTTTCTGTTGCATTTTTAAAATATTTGATTCTCTCCCAGCCAAGGTGTCAAATTTCTACTTTCAACATGAGTGGAGGGCCTCTTTTAATTTTCTGAAACTCTTACTGCACAAAATAAAATATTTGAAGCACCCTAAATTAAATCTGTGGAATTTAGTAGAGCTTATTGTTTTTGCTTTGTGGGCAAATATTGCTCTTTATCATTCAGAATCAATGAAGTTTCACATTTATCGAATAGCTAAAAATCGTTGAAAATTATACACTAAAAAAAATGATTGTCATTCATGATTAAAGTTCTGAAAAATAAACTGCAACTTCATTCATTTATACTATTTTTATTTCTTATATTAAGACATTCTCTAATTTATGTTTGTGATCACAATTTGTAATGGAGATATATGACTCATGAATTGCTCAAGTCTGTATGAATTATATATATTTTACTGCTTTGGTTAGAAATTTTATATACATTCTAGGCAACAAAATAAAAAAACAAAAACAAAATAAATATCTTCAAAAGATATGACACAATGTAACTGTAACAAACTTTTGGCTCTGCTTACACTCAGAGGTTAAATGCTGCACAAATAACTGGATGACATATTAAGTGATTATTTTATTTTGGAAAAAGAGAATGTAGAATAGGAAGAAGGCAATTGCATGAACTATTTTACCTAGTGTTGAAGAATTATCAGCCTTCCAGTGCAGCTACAAAAGGTACACAACATCGTCTATCTTAGTCTGAATCCATTGTGATAATTGGACACTCTGGATGTCTATTTTTTAAACAGAGAATTTTTTTTAGTAAGTTTATTTGAAAATCCTCACATCTACTGCTTGTGAATTCAACCTCTGTGTCTTTAATTTGATAATAGTCATGAATTAAATAACAGATATGACCTTTTAAAAAGTTGTCCATATGTGAGAATTTTAAATTATTATTTAATTCTAATTCTTTTAATGAGAATTTCTCATTGTATTACTCTAAAGTCTTTGGTACTGCTACAGGACTTAGTATCCTCATTTTTAAAACAGGTTGAGAAATTAACTATCAAGAACAGAGAGTTTAGCAGTTTAGACAATATACAATAATGTCTAAACATTATTGTATACTCAAAGGATGATTCAATGAACTTCCTTTTAATTATTAAAACTGATACACATTTTTTTGTTTATGAAATGGTGTGATATTAGTTGTCAAATACATCCATTCAACTAAAATAAATGATTTAATGATAATTATAAATAAATAAATTGGTGTGCAATTTAAACTGGATTTTTCTAACTTAATTCCAGCCCATGATTTCAATAAAGTGAGTCAGATAACAGGAATCTCAGTAATTTTTCAGAATCATGAAGCAATACACTGTGGATATTAGCAACCAGCTATCATGATTCTCATTCAGGTTATTGCTACTTCTCATGCATGGAATGGTAGGGAGTATGTCATGGGGTAGGGTTTGGGAGAATGCATGATAAATATTCACTTCAGTAGAAAAGATTTTGGAAGTTGGCCAGTTACCATATCACTCAGTCTGCCTTTCTGAATATTTATGCAAAGGTATATGTTGCAGTTAATATAAATATGTGGTCCAGAATTCTCTGATTCTAAACTATTTATAATAATTGAACTTTAGTTTTATTTGTGTGCATTTATTGGTCAAAATTCTTCCACGTTCTATAGATCATGTGAGTGCTTTATCCATGAATGCTGCTAAAATCCCATCCTGCATTCTGAGGGAAGGTGATATTACAATTACTGCAAATAGCAGAAGTAAAGGGAAACTCAAGTAGATTTGGATGAGAAGAATCAATGTCACTGAAACAAATAATTATTGACCATACAGATAGTTTTTAAAAAACTTATGGAAATATTGCAGTCATAAATGATGTAAGGACATAGCTAAAATGGGTATAACTATTTAAAACAGTGGTGAGATAGACAGGTAGAAAGCTAGAGGATTGAGCCTGAACAGTGTGAACAATGAGCTTATGGTTTAATATCTTTAATCACCATTTTCCTCAGCTTTACAATTTCTTACATAATGAAAAATGTATTAAGGAATACATTAGGTAATATGAAATACCCCCAGTGTCATACATGGTTCATGACACACAGGTCATTTTCATTTTATTTTTCTTCTTCTTTGTGCAAAGGTTTAGCAACTACTGAAACAGCTATGCTTGCATATATAGAAAGCTCCAATAAAGAAATAAATAACAATAACTACAAAAGCAGAATATAGATATAAAGAAGGAGATAAGATAAACCTCAAATATAATAAACAGTGAAGAAAGGTTATTCTGATGAAAAATTGACTATTTAAGGCAATTCTTAATATTAAACATTAGCCTAAATTTTTCTTTTTTTATAAAAACATAGTGAAATAATTACTATATTTCTTTGTTAGATTGAATAAACATTCTGCATTTCCCTTTGTGTGAGCCATAGCATAAAGAGAATAGATGTTCTTAGATAAAATGCAGTTTCCAGCATACATTCTAATTTCCTTTTAGGGGTATCAAACGTACCATGTTACAAACATACCTTTGATGAAACTTTTTTCAAATTTTAGGATTTCAGGTTGTTAGAGTGGTAGGAAATTCTTCTTTACTGCTGATATTCAAATATAAACGGGCCTATTCCTTGAAAGCATTATGGAGGAAGATACATAGGCTCCAGAATGGGACTCCATGAAATTCACTGCAAACAATTAAGATTTTGTTCATTTTAACTCTGTTCTTTCAACTAGAATTCCACATGTAAATAATAGACAATTAAAATTACAATGTAGTAAACATTTTCATGGTTATCAAATTAGCTTATGCTTCAAGAAAGTTACAGTCCCAAAATGAAATGTAAATAGCATATCACCACCTTAATGCATGGTAGTTGGACTTTCTCCAAGCTGAGGTGGCATAGGTAAGTCACTGACCACCATGTCTGAATGGATTTCAGATTAGGTTTAGGCTGCATCCAGAAGAATTCTCCCTGAGAATTCTGCTAATTCTTCTTCAACAATAGAATATGAAGTAAACGAAGAGAAATACAAAGCAGTAATTTCAACAAAGCTAGGATAAATCTCAAAAATATTTGGAAATTTCAAAATGTCTTACAACTATCTGTGGGTTTGCATTTGGAGTGGATTTTAAGTATCCAGTAAACGTATCAGAGATGGAATCAAAATTAAAACTTTATTCTGCAGAAAATCAAGTTGGGACATTTGAATGCAGATTTAATATCTGCTCTCCAACTCAGAATAACAATAAAAAGGATGGTTTTTAAAATTCCCAGATAAGCTAACACAGTATTTAAGTCCTAGGAGTCATCTGTCTTATTCCCAGTAATTAAGGAAATTAATTTGGAAGAAGAGAATATGACCTTATGTGATAATGCAAGTATTTATAATTTTGAAAGACTTAGAAACTATTTTCCCTAAGGCAATCAACCATAATCTCATGAATTGTTCCTAAAATACTGTCCACATTAAAGTCCCCTGTGCTTCTGGGCATTTACTTTACAAATATACTTTTCCTGGCTAAGACACTGTTTCTTTAGAGGCTCCAAAATGCATCTTCAGACACATATTAGTTCAGGAAACTCTGAAGGCTCTGTTCTTATCTAACTTTCTCAAGAATCGGAGGAAAGGTGGATGGTATGAGGTTAGCTGCCAGGAAAGTTTGAGGTAAGGAATATCAAAGAGCACTAAAGATAGGCAATACAGTAAAGATATCAACCATTATTAAAATGTAGGTTAATACTACAAAATGTTAATATCAGACAAACCCACCCCCTCAAAAAACATACACAAAAATATAGTACACTAAGTGAAGGAGACCAGACACAGAGTACTTCATATTGTATGATTCCATTTATGTAAATTGTAAATATAAATCAATTTATGAAGATGAAATTAGATTAGTGTTATGTAGGGCTGGGGAAGGAATGCTAGGGAATATGGAGTCTTTTTTTTTTTTTTTTGAGTAATGAAATTTGTATTAATCAGTGAAAGGGATGCTGATTCAAAGTACCTAGACTCTTGACTTTTATAAAGGGTATTTATTTGGGGTAGAAGCTTACATTTACCTGGCCCTAAATAGTCCAACTCAAGGTACCCTTGGAGGTACCTTTTCACCCAAACTCTGTTGCCACATGATGATGCAAGATGACAGGTGACATCTGTGAGGGTTCTGCCTTCCTCTTCCTCCTAAGGCTCTGTGGTCCCAGCTCCTTCCCATCTCAGCTGTCAGCTGGCATAAGGCTTGTCTCTCTCCCCGGGGCTCATTTCTTTCCGGGCTCAGCTGCTCTGCTCTCTTCACAAGGTCAGCTATAGACGATCAGGCTCATTCTCTTCCCAGGGCCTCTGCCATGTCTAATGGAGCCTTCTCTCATCCCTCACATATCTGCTTTTGTGTTCTCATCCTCTGTGTATTTATTTCCATGTGTGAGTCTGTTTTGTACCGACCAAGGGGGTGGGGACTCAACCCAGCATGCCCTAATGACATGGTCAAATAAAAGTCCTAATCTTGATTTAAGAAAGTAAAAGTGAATCCTCTGAATTTAATACAATCTAATACGCTCAGAGGAATGGACCAGTTTACAAACACAATTCAATACCTATTTTTGGAATTCATAAACATTATTAAACTGCCACAAAATTTTTCTAAAATTTTTGAGTTGATGAGTGTACGGCATTGTGACTATACTAAAAGCCATTGATTATACATTTCGGATAGATCTTATGGTTTGTGAATATATCTCAGTAAAACTACTTAATAAACAAATAAATAATTGTGCAAGAATACTCAGAAATAGCAGCTATATATAGCACAGAAAACAGAGAGATTGGGAGGTGAGTTATTTTCTTGTTTGTTTTTTGTTTATTATTATTACTATTGAAATAATGAAAATGCTCTAACAATTGAAATGTGAAAGCACAACTGTATGATTATAACAAATAACATTGTTTGTACCTTTTTGAAGAATTGTATGCATTATTAATATGTATCAATAATATTGAAATAATATTGAAATGCTTTTTTGAAAAAGAGTAACTTAGATGTGTAGAAAGAGATAGCTCAATAAAATCAGTGACCTACAAGATCGTGACTTAGAGCAGGTTGTTTATTGACAGGGACAAACATTTCTGGAATAGAGAATTGTTCAGGAATGGGAGAAAAGAGAAAAGAAAAGAAAAAAGAGTAAACAATTTTCCCCACATGCATCTCAGATCTGAAAACAAATCGTTTAATTATAACTTAATGAAAATGATATCAGAGGAGATCAGCACAAAAAATATAGCAAGGTTTTTACTCTATTTACCGTAAGGTTCTTTCTCCTACACTACTGCATTGGTACAGGTTGTAGAGACTCAGCACCCAAATGCACATATTGATGTTCAGTTAACTTTTTTGTCTCTTACATACACAATCCATACATTAAAGTTTTTCTTGTTATTTAAAATTTCAGGAAATAATAAAAAAACATAACATTTCCTCTTTTAACCACGTTCAGTTATATATTTCAGTGCTGTTAATTGCATTCACAATGTTGAGCTACTGTGACCACTATGTATTGCCAAAACATTTCCTTTGTTCCAGATAGGAACCCTGTACAGTTTAATACTTAATTTCCTGTTTTAGTCAGCCAAAGGGGGTGCTGAGGCAAAGTAGCAAAAATCTGTCGGCTTTTATAAGGGGTTTTTATTTGGGGTAGAAGCTTACAGTCACAATGCCCTAAAGAGTCCAACACAAGTACCATAAGAGGTTCTTCCTCACCCAAAGTCGTTTGCCACTGGTAGAAGCAAGAGGGTGGACAGTGTCTGTGATTGTTCAGCCTTCCTCTTTCCTCTTAAGGCTCCGTGGGACCAGCTTCTTCTGATCTCAGCTGCAGGCTGGCATAGAGCTTGTCTCTCTTCCTCTGGGGCTCATTTTTTGGGGGGATCATCTACTCTGTTCTCTTCACAAGGTCAGCTTTAACTATCAGGCTCATCTCTCTTTCCGGGGCTGCAGGATTCTCTATGTATCTTCTCTCTGTGTCTGCTTCTGTATAAGAATCTGTTTAACAGCCCATCAAGGGGGCAGGAACTTAACCCTGCATGCCCTAATGATGTGGTCAAATCAAATCCCTAATCTTAACATAATTTAATCAAAAGTATCTCAGCTGAATTTAATACAATCAAAGAGTATCACACCCAGAGGAAGAAACCGGTTTATAAACATAATCAAATATCTCTCTTTAGAATTCATAAACAATATCAAACTACTACACTTCCCATTCCCTATCTCCATCCCTTCCCCTGGTAACCTATACTATAGATTCTAACTCTATGATTTGGCTTATTTTAATTTTTTCATATCAGTGAGATCATACAATATTTGTCCTTTTGTGTTTCACTTATTTCACTCAACAGATGTCTTCAATGTTTCTCCATTTAGAGGAACTTCATTCTATTTTGTGGCTGAATAATATTCCATTGCATTCATTTGTTTAACCATTCATTGTTTGAGGGCTACTTGAGTTGCTTCCATCTTTTGGCAATTGTGAATAATTCTACTATGAACATAGGAGTATACATATCTGTTTGAGTCCCTGCTTCCATTCAGTGGGTATATATACCAAATGTGGGATTTCCAAGTTATATTGTAATTCTCTACTTAACTTTTCTGAGGAACTGCCTATCTTCCTTCCACAGTGTCTGCACTATTTTTCATTCCCACCAGCAATGGGTGAGTGTTCCAATTTCTACATATCCTCTCTAATACTTGTAATAATCTGTTTTGTGTTTAATAGCAGCCATTCTAGTGGGTGTGAAATGGTATATCTTCTTAGTTTTAGTTTTGATTAGCATTTTCCTGATCGCTAATTATGTTCAGCATCTTTTCATGTGCTTTCTTTTCACTTATATATCTCCTTTGGAGAAATATCTGTTCACATCTTTTGTCCATTTATTAATTGGCTTCTCTTTTTGTTGTTCTTTTGAATGACTTATTTCTCTACTCTGGATATTAATCCTTTATTGGACATGTGTTTTCCAAATATTTTCTCCCATTGTGTAATTGATGGATATAGGATGACTGAATACCTGAAAGTAACTTGTTTCTCTCCCTGTTGCTGGGATACAAAGGAAAGAAGTTTATGTAAATTAGAAGGTAATGAGATGCAACCCTCTCGGTCCCAAATTCTGCTTTTGATGGTCAAGAACATACTGTTGAAGCAATGAACTATGAAAACCAGCTTCAACTGGCTGGCTGCACCTTCACAGAAGAAGCCCTTTGCAGTCCTCACTTCAACTTGCTTAATTAACATAGTAAATTTTCCACCCTGCGGTGGAGTTATCCACCCCTGATTTAATCATGCAATGTATGTACAAGAATGATTTCCTGAACATGCCAATCATACAATTATATAACTAGCTATGTATGTTCATCCATATGCATAAAAGCTAATGCACAATCAAAGCAAATGCTGAGTAGTACCTTAGGTATTTAAGCAAGAGTAAAACCTCAGTACAAAAAGTCAGGTCAGAGTCACTTTAGACTGATCTTGGCTCCTACCTCTGCCAATGTAATAAATGTGAGTTTGCCTATCTCTCATGTTGAAGTTTTCTTCTCGCCATCTCTGGTTATCCATAAAGATCCTGTTTGGAGGCCAAACATAAATTCTCATTTTACTTTCACGATAAAGTTCTTTGAGGCACAAAAGTTATTAATTTTGATGAGGTTTGATTTTTGTGTTAGGTATGAGATAGGGGGTCCTTATTTTTCTTTTTTTCCTTTTTTTCTTTTGCAAAAGGAGATCCAATTTTCCTTGCACCATATTTTGAAGAGACCATTCTTTCTCAATTGAGTGGTCTTTGTCCCCAGATCAAAAATCATTTGGCCATAAATATGTGTGTTGATTTCTGAGTTCTCATTTCAATGTGAATGTTTTATATGTCTTTCCTTGTGGCAATACCATGCTGTTTTGATTACTATAGCTATGCAATAAGTTTTAAGATCAAGAAATATGAGCCTCCAGTATCATTCTTTTTTGTCAATATGGAATTGTGCTATATAAACAGTGAACCTTAAGTTAAAGCATGGACTATAGTAACAGTACAATTATAAAAAATGAGCTTTCTTTAATTGTAACAAATATTCCACACCAATGCAAGGTGTTAGTAATAGGGTGATACTTTAGTTTACCAAAGGGCTGTTGATGCAAAGTACCAGAAATCTGTAGGCTTTTATAATTGGGATTTATTTGTGGTAAAAGCTTAAAGTTCCAAGCCATGAAATGTCCAAATAGAGGCATCAGCAAAGATGTTTTCTCACTAATGTCAGCTAATGTTGACCTGGGTGTTGGTGCCACATGGTGAAGCAAGATGACCACCGATCTCCGTGGAGGTCTCTGCCTTCCCCTCTAGAATCTACCATATCTTAGAGCTCAGCTGTATGCAACCAATCATAGGGCTTGTCTCTTTTGAGAACTCAGCTCCTTGATCTCTTAGGGGATTCTGTTTTCCTGAGTCCTTTCTGTCATATGGCAGAGAGTCAACATAAATCATACACCACTGGCATAGGGTCTCACATCCATAGAAATGGGTTAGAATAAAACATAATATTTTGCTTTTGAGGAGTCACAAAATTCAAACTGTCACACTCTACCTTCTGAAACCCAAAAAGATATATTCTTTCCATATGCAATATACATTCATTACATCATCATATTTCAAAAGCACTAAATCATTTTTGTATCAATGCTAAGAACAAAATCTCATTACACGGAACCTACTGGGATTCCCATGTTGCCCACCTCCCACACCTCCCACCACATCCAACACAAACATCTCCCACAGTGTGGCCCACCAACCTCAATGAACTTACACATCCTGGAGCCTTGCCACCAACCATAGACCACAGTTCACACTGTAGACCACACTCTCTCCCACTCAGTTATGAGTGGTGTGTGCTGATTTAAAATGGCCTGCATCCGTGTAATATTTTAGGTAATCTAAGCACCTCTTAAAATATATGTATATATATATATATAAATAACATTTTTGTAAGCAAATACACATATATGCATATATATTTACATATCATTTTGCAAATGTTTGTATGTATTGTGAGAATTTTGATTTTTACCCATAATAAAAAAATAAATAATAATAAAAAAAAAAAATCTCATAAAAATCAATTATAGGTAACATTCTCCACTGTCTATAGACCTTTGAAACCTACAATCAAATTATCTCCTTCCAATAAATGAAGGACATACATAGATAAACATTTTCATTACCATAGAAGAATTGGGGAGGTAAAAAGGTATCATGGGTTTTCAACAGTTCTGAAAACCTGCAGGGCATACTACACTAGATTTCAAAGTCTGAGAGTCATCCTTAGAGATGGATACTTGTCCTCAGGACTTCATGGGGTCCCACCATTTCCAAAAGCTAGCCAAATGTCCATAATTTCAAGCATCTTGGTGACAGCTGAGCTCCAGACCTCACCCTGCAAGAACATTGGGGTGATTACCACACTTTCCCCAATTTCTGGAGGACACTCTCAACCCCCTTATTACAGGGAGGTGGTGACAACATTATGCCAAATCTCTGGCATATAGGCTCAACCCCCTCAACACAATGGCATGGTGGCCTGACTCTCCCTAAGCTATGGGGACTAGACCCAACACCCTGAGAGCAATGGGGTGGTGACCTAACATTCCCTAACCTATAGGGAAGAGGCCCACACTTCTCAAAGATGTGGGGTGGCAACTTAACTCTCCTCAAACACCAGGGAATGTGCTCCAATGTCTCTGTACCCTGGGGTGGCCAAATTCTCCCTAAACAACAAGATGAAACATCCATTCTCTTCAAATGCTGGGAGTAACTCACCCTCTCCATACACATGGGTGGTGCCCCTCTCTTGGCCCAAGGAGATGTATTAATTCTAGGCCTCAGCTTCCATGGTTTTACTCTTGAAGCTGTTTATCCTTCTATATCTTCCCTCCCTTTCCCTTTTAGTACAAGCATACAATAGTTTCATTCATACAGATCTCACAAAAATCTTGATGGTTTGGCATCCAGGAAACAGGGCTCCAAGCTATCAGACAGTATAAAACTTTTCACAAGTCACTTGTGAATAACTGTATTTCCAGTCTTGACTTGCAAGTTTAGTTAAATTGTCACATGGGCTTCTCTGCAATTTTACAACTACGATGACCTTTCCTCCAGTTTCCAATAACAGTGTTATCATTTCCTTCTAAGGCCTCAATGGAAATAACTTTAGGATCAGTATTTGTACCAACAGTCTTTTCAAAGCAATCTAGGCCTTTCCTATCAAACATCTCACAATTCCTAAAAAAAAAAAAAAAATTATGCTTTGGGGATTTGCAAAATTCAAACTACCACAGGTGTTACATTGTAATCTTGTATTTTGTAAATGATTGTCCTGTAAACACACAACTTCTCAAATATAGAGAAAAAAGAAAAACACTTTAGGATATCAGTACTTTATAGTAACTTATTTGATTCAGATCTACTTTCCTAAAAGATTTATAATGATAATTTATGGAGAAAATATTGGGCTGTTCAAGTTTATTATATCAATTCCCATCACAATAATACACAGAATGATGTAGCTGGTCATACTTATTATCATCCTTCTTCCAGAACACACATACCTAGATGCTCATTAGAAATACATGCAGGTACCTCATTTATAATGTGGAACATTGCCTACTCAATTCTGAATTCATCACTGGTCATTGCTATTTGTTTTGCTGCAAAACTTTAATTTTGATGAGGTCTAACCTCCCTCTCTTTCCTCACCAAAAACTGGCCACAGCTAATGAGGGAAGCAAATGCCTGTACTTCATTTACTCTGTTACCATTATGAGCAGATTTGCTGTTCCTTCTCCCAGAGAGAAAATGAAGCACTGTGGTTAAAACTTAAAGTCAGAGAGCCTATACACCACATCTAACTAGCCACAATCATCAACTCAGATGGGGATGGTATAGAATTCTCTGAAATTCTAATAACAAGATCAACTACTACAACCACACATGGGAAGCCTACCACATAATGTCTTTGATTTGAAGTAGGAACTTTAGGTGGTGTATGAGTCAGTCAAAGGGGTGCTGATAAGAATATCAGAAATCTGTTGGCTTTTATAAAGGGTATTAATTTGGGAGTGGGGACTCAATGTCCTACTGATGTGGCAAAATCCAAACCTTAATCATAATTTTATCAAGTAAGAGTGAAATCCCTAAATCCAAACCAATCTTTTATACCTAGAGGAACAGACCAAATTTACAAGCATAATCCAATATCTAGTTTTGGAATTCATAAATAACACCAAACTGCTACAGGTGGTTTCTGTCCAAGGTCACACAGCTAGACTATTACAAAGATTAATTTCTGACTCCAGAATTTAAATTCTGCATCCATACTGTACCACTACATCACATCCCCTCTATGCAACAGCATATTCTAATAACTGGGGTTATAATATGTGAACTAGAATGAAGAGGATTAAAAAAGAAAAACCAGATACTAACACACTTATCCTTGTGGTGGACCCAATTCAAATGATGGCCTATTTTATATAAAAAAATCTCAGAACATAAATAAAATAAGTTTCCTCTGCACTTATAGATGAAAAAAAGTAGTCTAAGAAACATTTAGTAAAATCATATTTTCTAATAAACTTGAAGAACCCGGTTGGGAACCGAACCCGGGGCCTCCCACTTGGTAAACGGGAGCCCCACTGACTAAGCCACAGCTGCTTCCCAAAAGTTTTGTTTAGAATTACCATTATTATAGCAAGCATAAACAAGGGTGAGGCTGAACCTGTAGTAACCATAAACAAAGGTAAATTAGTCTAAGATTACCATCACAACAGTAGGTCTAGGCTAAATCTACCTAGTTATAGCAATTTCAGATATTATTCTTTTGCTCTATTATAATATAAAGTGATCTGTTATAATGATCTTGACTCTGAGTTAGTTTCCTGTAATATTTACTTAAAAAAAATTGGATGCTTTCAATTATTATCTAAGCAATTAAACTATTTTATTAGTGACATTAATATTGCTAAGTTTTCCTGCTTTTCCAGCAGTTGAACTAATTCCAATTGTGTTGTATTATAGGGCACACCATTGGGGGCTCATCATTTCTTTTACCTCCCATTCTTCTTCTCTATCCTCCTCTGAGGAGTCCACAGAATCCCAGGCCATAGGGTCCCACCAGGGGTGGTTAATATCCTCCAGACCTGGACTTCAGGCAGCCTACAATGCCTAACTTGAGCATATCTATAAACCAGGGTTTCTAACTGATTATCAACTTGACACAAGTGATTGATTAAGGAATCTTTCATCTCTGCTTGTGCAAGGTGTGTATCCCTTTCTAACTTTAACTTTTCTTCATGTGGCACACAGAGGCCTTTGCCTCTTGTTCTCCCTTGGTAGCCACCTGCAAGACTCCTAACAGGTGCCAGGCTATAGCCAAAACTATCTAGCAGTCTCCCTTTCCCTCATTTAAGTACAGTTCCTCTTCTACCTGCTTTAGCACAGCCAGTAAATCTGCCAGAGACTTTAGGGCATCCCCATATTCCCTTGGCAGTTCCTGCTCATCTAGGAGGCAGCCACCCCTACCTACATCGATGTTATAGGTCAACCTGGGATTTCCCCCATGGATTCTCCTTTCTCTGAGCTTATGTCTGCTACTGCCAGTGGTACTTTGGTCTCCTGGCTCACCAACTCCTGAAGGGCACAAATTATTGCAGTTGTGAGACCAAAGAATGTACCTGATACTGAATCAGGCATAAGCTTTATTGTGACAGGCAAGACTTGCCAATGATGGCCAATTTGAGAAAGAAGAAAGAGATGGGAAAATGAGGGTTACTATAAGAGGTTTCAGAACAAGGACATTCCATAGGGTATGAGAACAGAGTTTATGCTAGGTTCACATGAAGCGTGCATGTGGGTTCTGGAGATGTTTTCACTATGCTTCTAGGATGGATATTTACCAAGGATGTTTATTGCTTTGGGAGGGTTATACTTTATGATACCAAATATACATGTTTTCCTCTCCAGGGAGGGTTGCTAACCTTTAACTCATGTCTAGGTCATGCAGCCAGCTGGTTGCTGGGGACTTACTGAGGGCCCTGGGTCCCCACAGTTCATTTTATTCAAAGTGACTTAGTATCAACAATTGGCTTTCATTACATTGCAGTAACAACCCCTCTTGGAACTGTCACAGATCTAATTTTACCCACAAAAACAGGGGTGAAATACCTAATTCATGAGATGTGACAAAAAAATATTTCTTCTACAGTGTTCCACATTAACTCTCATCCTTATGAATACTGAACTGTATTTCATTTGTGTTAACCACATGTATTGGGCACTTCCCCTTTCCTGGTATGGAAGTTGCAATAATGGATTCCTGATTACCAACCTAATTTTAGTTTCTATCTAAACTTTTCAGATATTTTAAATTTGGGGTTATTTACTTATCAAATAATCCCACAGTTTTGGAAATCCTGATCAATTGAAGAAAACCCACTAATTGAAAGACCTGGGAAAAGGTGGAATTTCCTCAAATCCATATTTGAGTTCCATGAGATTCCTCAATTGAGAAAGCCATAAGAAATATGCCTCAAGTTACAGACAGTTCTTTTAATGATGCCATTAGAACCACTGAAATTTTCCAATTTGAAGTAGATAACTTAGCAGAAGTAGTGATCCCGATCTGAAGGGTCCTAGATACACTTACAGTGCCCCAAGGTGACCCTTTTAAAATGAAAATGTTTCTATATAAACCAAACAGTGAGTATAGAACAATCATTAAAAGACATAAAGGAAAGAATAAAACTATTGGATGAATTTGGCACTCAGGGCTTTGAAGTTGTTTGGTTGGTTTAAAGTGGGGACTGTGGTCCGTGGCCTCCAGGCATCTTGCAAATTACATTATTCTTCTAGTAGTTTTTATCCTCGATCTCCCTGATACGCTGTGCCATCTCAAAAGTCTCGATTGCAGTATCAGTTTCACAGCTACTGACCCAGGGATGGTGTCTCTGTGGTTGAAACAACCCAAGGAAAATGAAGCTGGAATAGGGAGGGTGGATATGATGGCTATGAGGACAACCTCTTTTACTACTCTACAAAGAATCTGGAGACTGAAGTGGTGAACAAAATAGACCAATAGCTAATTGAGCTCTCTATCAAGAGTATGACGAAAAGGGGGGAAATAGATAAATACAAGTAAACAGAGCCCAATAGCTTACATAAGATTAAGTCAAATGTTGGGAAGCCCTATGTCCGCCAGGTGTCACAATTAATCCTAAGATCACCAAATTTCTGAAATAAAGGAAATAGAAAAGGCATTTTACAATAACCAATCAAATATTTATTTTATTACTTCAAAGTTTCCATTTTCAGTAACCAATCAAATATTTTCACTTTGAGTTTTTCATTCACCTTCTTTGTCATGTGGGAGATCCTTTCCATGTCTTTTGAAAGCTGCCTCAATTCATGAATTATTAACAGCTCAAAAAAATTCACCAAAATAATAACTTGTCTAATATTTTGTTTTAACATAAGTAAGACAAAATGTTTTCCCAACCCAGAAAACATTTCCACAAAGGAAAAAGAGAAAGAAAAATAATTTCTTTGTTGATTAAGCCTTAAACCAGAATGTGATTCAGTATTGACAATCACCAAAATTTTGCAAAGACAGAAACAGAACTCAACCTTGTTATGTGGTTAAAGGATACATCTCATTTCATACACGTTCTCAAGATATTTCAAAAGTATATTTTACACTGAGTCCCCTGGAAGTTATGCTAATCTTTTCCAGGAAACTGGAAGATAAGGAAATATCTTCCTTGAATACATTGTGAAGAAATAGGGACACTTTTGTGTGGTAAACTTTGCAAGAGCCTCATTTAACCTTTTACATCTTAAATTTACATACATTTTAAAAGGACAAATTAATTTTTTTTAATTTTGTATTTAATTTTTTGAAATTAAATACAAAGAGAGAAGGGAGGGAGGAGAAAGGGTCATCTTTTATGTTCATCAGGGAGAATTAAATCCCTTATTATTATTTTTTTAAATTTCCTTCCTCATGAACACATATACAACTAGATCCAATGAAGGAAAGAACAACAAAATCACAATGTAGATTTAAAGAGGGTGACCATATTAATTTCAATTTGCACAGTCCATTAGTGAAAAAAAAAGTTATTCTGATGATAGATTCACTATCTTAAGGCAATGCTTAACAAATGTCAATAGCCTGACTTTTTTCTTGGACTATAAAATTTTATTGGCTTTCTCTGCCTACAGAGGTCTGCACCAAATCTTGTTGTGTATTTCTATCTTTCTCTCCCATTTCTCAGCAAGTTCTGCCTTTTCCCCTATTTCCCAAATAAATTGTTTTTTACTGTTCTAAAAAAATTTAGTTAAATTATTACTTTATTTTTTCAGTAGATTGCATAATATTTTGTGAACCCTTTTGTGTGTGCTTTATCATAATAAGAATGCTCTTTAATTAAAGTACAATTTCCAAGATACATTCAAATTTTCTTACACCGTGTTATAAACTTATCTTAGATGATGCAGATTAATCTTTATTTAAATTTGTGGATGGCAGGTTGTTTGAAAGGTAGAAAAATCTTCTTTACTGCAAATTTAAATGGGAATATGGAGGAAGGTACATAACTAATGAATGGGATTCAATGAAATTCATTGCTAACAATGAAAATTTCATTAACTTTAACTCTACTCTTTTAATTTAGCATTTGGTTTGAGTAATATACAATTGAAACTAAAGTGTTTAAAGCATTTTTAGAATAATCAAGTTATAATATACACAAGAGAAGTTACAGTCTTAAGAATGAAATTAGATTGTATTAATGTAATTAGCATATAAACTGTAACTAAGAGTTAAGAATCAACAAATGATTATGATTATAAAACCATTACAAATAAATTTATATTATAAAATAGCAAAAGGTTAATATCTGAAATTACTGAAGCTAGCTAGAGTGGTCTCTCCCTTGTTTATGGTTGTTCTAGTCTTAACCTCACACTTGTGTGTATTTACCTTTGTAATGGTAATTCTACATTGACTTTACCCTTTTTTAGAGATTAGACTCAGCTTTGGGTATGCTTTCTATTGTGATAGTAATTCTAGATTGAACTTGCCCTGCTTATGGATTCAGGTCACCTGTGTATGCTTAGTATTGGGTTAGTAACCACTCTACCCACCTCTGTTTAATATTCAGATGAAGAACTTTGTAAAGGTCTTAGTTCTGTATAACCTGAACTCAATTCCTTGTGACTGACTCTGGTTTGCTACATCTCCATCCTGTTCATCATCTTAGTCTTTACTAATGAAGGAACCTGTGTCCAGCTCCACCCAATTATTCATTAGCATATGTTATAAAATATTAGAATTTCTGCACATCAGGGAGGCAGTCTTTGGGCCATCTAAGGCAACTGACCTCCTTTGTTTGTGCAAAGAAATAAACTCTTTCTGTCCTTGAAACCCCAGTGTCTCAGGAATTGTGTTTAAAGGTGCATCAGGAGAAAATAATCCACTTTTGCTTGATATCAACCACCCAAAAACATGGCTAATGAGACACTTTTCAAACTATGGTGAAGTTGGGGGATGATGGATTCCTCTAAGTTCTTGGCTATGTTACACAAAAGGACAGTTATTTATTGAGAAATGAGAGAAGAGAACAGGATGATGCACCTCTAGATGGGGGCTCCTCTAAGCAAAGAGAGCATTTTGGGCTTGTAGGACACCTTTATTAAGCTATTATTTACTCCTCCTTTTTCTAATGTTGTAGGAGGGACCCTAGCTTTTTGCTGTTCTGCTTGGTTACACCACCCATTGGTTCCCCAGGAGGCCAATGGTTAGGCCCTTGAGGATATCTGGGGCTTTCTCTTGACCCAGAACAGAATCTCATTCCAATCTTTTTCCAAATGGGATTCTTGTGTCCAGAGTCTTGTGGGATCCTTCTGGTAGCCTTCTCATTGGCAGTCTTTCCCTCAGGGGGTTTCCAGGAGGGATTCCATGGCCATGTGTTTCAAGACCATCTTTTTTTGCCACATCTAGACTCATCTTTCCTTTTCCTAAACTAACCTGCCTCAATGGTGGAATTGGGAATTCAATGACCATCATGTCTGAGTGAACTTCAGATTAGATTTAGGCTTTATCAGGAAGAATTCCCCAAGAGATACTCTTTCTGTTAACTTTTCTCCATTATCTAAATCTGAAATCAATGCAGTACAAGCCAGTAATTTAAAAACATCTAGATTAATTTCCAAAAATGTTTTGGAAACTGCAAAATATCTTAGAGCATTTTGTAACCAGGGCTAAGAATTAATAAAAAATTATGATTACAAAATCATTATATAGATGCCTTTATAGTATAAAACAACAAAAGTTTAATATCTGAAATTGCTGAAACAGGCTGGAGTTAGCTTAGACCTGCTATTGTGATGGTCATTCTAAACAGGTCTCACCCCTGTTTATTATTACTCTAGACTTAACCTCACCCTTGTGTATACTTACCTTTGTGATGGTAACCACTACACCCTCTTGTTTAATATCCATATGGAAACTCCTGTGACTGGCCTCTATTCTGTATTTTCCTATCCCAGAAACAATCTCTGATAATGATTATAACTTTGTGACTCACCCTAGTTTGGTACACACCCCCAATCCTGTTCATCCCCTTAATGTTTATTAATGAAAGAACCTGTATCCAACTCCATGCCAATTATTCATTAGCACTCCAATGTTATAATATATAAGAATTTCTGTAGATCCAGGAGGCAGTTTTGGGCCATTAAGCCACTGTGCTCCTTTGTTTGCACAACCTAATAAACAGCCAAAGCTACCTGAGGGTGCTGCTTTGGGGATCTGTTTAAAACCTGAACTTCAGAGTCAGAGATCCTATACCAACTCTAAATTGTCACATGGCTCAACCCCTACTGGGATGGTATGAGAATTCTTGGAGATCCTAATAATAAGAGCAACTACTCTGGTCACGTATGGAAGACTTAATATATTCTATGCCACTAATTGAATTAGGAACTTTATAAGGTTTATATACAAGATCAAACAGCTGGACTCCACAGCATAAACTCTGGATCTCCTTAATGCACCTTGCTCATCACATTCCTTGCACCTGTGAGTGTATTCAAATGATTGGAGCTCTTATATATGCCCTGCATATAATTATGAGCCAGGCAAAAGGCCCTTCATACTCATTTAACATCTTCCAGGTTTCTTGAAAAATGAGTATTAGAAAACAGCTACTAGTCCAACATTACTTATGATGGACCCAGTTTGGTTGATGGATCATTTTACAATAAACACAAATAAAAACAAGATTTTTTGAATATTCAGATGAGAAAAATAGTCCAAATAAATTTAGTAAAGTCAAAATGTTCTGAGAAATATGATAGTTTATGTAGAGAATAAAGAAAGAATTATTTGAAATTAAGATGATTGAAATATATAACATAATCAAAACTCTCACAAGATCTTTAAAATGAATATGAGAATAGCATAAAAGTGTCATTAGAAGCTTAGAGACAAATGTACATATAAACAAAAGAATGATGGACAGGAACAATATGACTAAGACATGGAGTCATGAAGAACTGTGTCACTCACAGCTTAATTTGGTTTACAATATTTCTTTGAGCTGTACCAAGACTTCTAATCTTCTTCTAGGCTGGTGATTTCAGACCATCTTGTTTCTTAAATAATTTGCTTGTTTGTTATCAGGGGTTATGCACTGGGTATAGGTGTTTCTGTAATAAAATCCCACCCTTGTGGCTGAAACCAATAACAATGTTTCTGTATGAGAAAAAAAATTTCCTCAAAAGCCTAGGTGTTAAGTTACACAGGTGCTTTTAATAAAGTTTTTAACACTCTAGAGTACTCTTCAAAGTTCCACTGCTGATTACCCATTACCCTGATGATTCCAAGAATGAAGCTTACCTTTTCTGTTTTCTTTTTCTTTTAAAACCACTCTCAGGAGCTGGCCCCTGTGTCTACTAGCCCATCAAATTCTCTTTCATCTAGCCATAGGGTCATCATAGGTTTGTTGGCTGAGATAGCCTGTACCCAATATGGTCGGAAGAACCAAATCCTCCTGTACCACGCGTAAGATGTTTTATCTGATTATTAGTGTTGATTAAGGGAAGCAATAATAATTGAGCAATTCTTTGGCCTGAGGGAATAGTGGTGATATTTTGTGGGGAGGATGCCATAACTTTTATTTCTCCAGTATAATCATTGTCAATGACACCTGGAGAAATGTGGAGCCCATTAATTGTGAAGCTGCTTCGTCCGATTACCAACCCAAAGGTGTTTTGTGTCGGGGGACCAAATATGCCTGTTGCCAGAGTCTGTACCCCCATTTGTGGTGTTAGTATTCTGTGGGTGGTGGGACAGAGGTCCAATCCTGCACTCCCTGGGGTGGCTCGGCAGAGGTCTGGAATGCATTGTTGATAGCTGGAACAAAAGCTGACCGCCCCAAAAACTTGTCTGGGTTTGGGGGCCTGGGGCTGGCCCCGATTCCCGTTTCCTTGAAAGGGAGGCAAAGGTTGGCCTTGGGCATCGTTTTTGATTTACATTCATTAGCCCAGTGTTTCCCTCGGTGGCACCTAGTGTACAACCTAGGCGAAGTACCCTTCCCTTCAACCGTTTTAGGGCTTTTACAATTTTTTGCAAAATGCCCCACTTCCCTACAGGCAAAACACCTTCCGCTATTTCATTGGGCTAAATATTGCTTAACTGTATATCCTTGAGGGGCCACTGCCATAGCTAACCCTTGTTGGTAAGCGGCTCCTATGTCTGAGCACAGTCTAATATAGCCAGAAAAGTCTGTCTTTTTTCTGTACAGGCAGATCGCAGCTTGACAAGTGGCATTCGTGTTCTCACAGGCTAGCTGCTTTACAAACTCAGTCCCTGCTTCTGCATTGCCAAATATTCTCCCCGAGGTCATTATGAGCCGATGCACGAAGTCTGCAAATGGCTCATCTGGCCCTTGTTTTATACTGGTAAGAGAAGAGCTGAGGTCTCCTTTAGTAGGCAATTTTCTCCATGCCTTGGAGCCTGCAGCTTGAATTTGGGCAAATAGCCCGCCATCATACTGCATTTGGGCATCATTAGTAGCATAATTTCCTTCTCCTATTAACATATCTAGAATCCACCCATTGTCTGCTTGTGCATTTCGCCAGCAGTGTTCTTACAGATTTCAACATATTCTAATTTCCATAACAACTAATCTCTGCCGGACAGGGTGGCTCGGGGATAGTATGCCAATCGATAGGAGTAAGCCAATTTTCAGCAACAGATTCACCAAAAGTTAGTGTGTAGGGAGCGGTAGCTCCATACAGGCAACAGCAGTTTTCATTTCTTTTATGACCTTAAAGTCGAAGCCATTATTATGTCCCCAGGCCTGACCTTGATTATCTACGGTTTCCATAACAGGAAAAGCCTCTGACTCCTCTAGATCTATTAAAGAACAAGAAGCCTGGCGGGTCTTTTGAACTGCTCCCCTTGCGGGAGGTTTAACACGCAGTTCGGTGATTTTGCTGTCATCTTTAGCTTTCCCTATTTTTAGTCTTTCTAATTGAGACAGGAGTTCCTGATGCTCCTCTTCCAATTTAATTTGTTCTTTTAACTTTTCTATTTTTTCTAATAAGTCTTTTTTGGGATCTATTACTGGCATCACTACAGGTGGCACTGAAGGTGGAAGGGTATACGGTGGAGGTTGTTTTAAGGTGGCCAGTTCGGATTATGATATCTAGCTGCCTCCTCTTTAAGATCGTCCAATTCTATGTCGGACGAATCGTCATCGGTCTCATTTTTTAAATATTTTAAGGGAAGGATATAATTTTTTATGTCTGGTCCCTAGTTTTGGTTTGGTCCCTTTTTCATTTGCATTTTCCTTTTCTGCCTTTGCTGCTGGCTTTTTCCTTTTTGCATTAATTTTACTTTCATTTTCGCTATCTAATGAAATTAGATCTTCTTCCTGATCGGGACCCAAGGATTTTCTACACATTTATCAGGGCCCATGCTTTCCTGACTTTCTCCCTGTCCCTTTTGCAAGATTGCTTTGCCCTTCTCAAGTACGGCCGCTATCCTACTGTCCCTGTGGCGAACACTTAGAATTTCATTTATCAGATTCCAGTATGAAAAGGCAGTTACTGGGATCTTTTCAGGCCCAAAAGTTCTATAATAATCCTGTAGGGTGTCTCCTACCCTCATCCATCTTTTTTCATTGATGGTTCCTTCCTGTGGGAACCACAGGCAAACCTCTTTTAAAAATTCGAAAAACCTCAACAATTGTTTCACTTTCACCTTTACCCCTAGTGTCTTTAATGCATCTTTGAGACCTTCTACAAATGTCTCATACTGGCTAATTTCCTGTCCCATAATCGCCGATCACTTACCGAGGTCCTGGCTGCAAGGCAGGTTCCCCCGCAGCGTCCTCTAACTTCTAGGGTTCTCGCCGGCTCCTCGATTGGCATTCCTCACTGGATCCCCCGTGTTTGGGTCCCTGTTCAGGTGCCACTTGACCCGGCCCGCGGATTGATCGAACTGAAACCTGAAAGAGGGAGTGGGAATGACGGGAGACAAGAGACACAAAGAATGGAGACAAGACAGGGCTCTGATCAAGTCTCGTTTATTGAGGTTAAGTTGTGGGTATATATGATGAATGAGGAAGCCTCCTGATTGGTTGCTCCTACTATCGTGAAGTCCCGATTGTGCATGCCCACTTCTGGCAGGAAACCACCGCTCTGGGCACTCCCACCTCTGGCGGGAAACCTCTGGCGGGAAACCACCACCCAGTACTGATTGCATAAAGAAGAAATACAGAACGAGAAATAGGAAATAGTTGCAAAAAATGGCGTTAGCATACAAGATGGCCATAATAATACCGGTGCCAAGGGCAGCTTCCTACACCAAGTAGGGCAATTTCCATTAGGACAAGTCCCTTCAGGACAAGATGATCTAAGCAACCTTACAGGGTTTTTATATGTACATTATCTCTTTTTCACCATCAATCTATATATTTGGAAAAATAATATATCCTTTCATCAAGATGATCCTAAAAATATGGAGAATCACTTTACATTCATTTTTGCTTCTCATAACCCCAACTGGGCTGACATTCAGGCACTCATGAACAAACTCCCCATGCCTGAAGTGTGGAGTATATTTTTTGAAAAAGCTCACCAGGCAGCTGAATGACTGCATGAAATGCAATCTAACAATCTAATTCAAACATCAGCAGCATTGATCATCCCAGGGGCAGAGCCTGGATGGGACCAATTGACACCAGAGACTAGGATATACTAAAGCATTATAAAGAGTGCATCATAACAGGGATGTAAAAGTCCTGATGTCAAAGTGTTTTAAAGGTACAAGAGATATAAAAAGGGCCAAAAGAAATTCTGTCTACTTTTCTTGAAAGAGTGTTTAAGTCATACAGATAATACACTGATTTGGACCCAGTACTCCTGGATAATATGAGGCTAGTCAATATGACTTTCATTAGTCAAAGTGTTTTACCTATATGGAAAAATCTTCAAAGGCAGATGGGGATATTAAGGATGCCTTTGTCTCAGATTGCCTCTAAGATTTTCAATAACCAAGATCAGACCCACAAAAAAAGCAAATAACAGCAAGATTTGAGGCACCAAGCTACTCTGCTGGCCACTGGTTTGAGGTACAACATGCACGAACAATGAAGACATCAACAGATGAAAATAGGTGATTAGGAGTAAAATCCTTGGGGGCCCCAATGCCTCACCAAAATAATCACCTATTGAGAGTGCTACAATACAACTGTTGCAAACAAGGGTGTCTTTGGAAGCAGAATGTCTTAATCTCCAGAAAGAAAGGAAGTCAAATGTCCTCTCTAAGCTCATTTATCAAATATTCCAGCTTGCTGAAATTGACCAGGACTGACAGGGCCCAGCAACTTCTCAATCCTACTAGTTCCATTAAAATTTCCCATAAGGAGTCCTGTGTAACTATGATGGTTGGAAAGAAGTTCATATACTTTTTGGCAGATAATGGAGCACTTATTTTTTTCTAAATGAAAGGAAGACCTCTTTTTCCCAAGAACCATGGCTATCACTGGTGTCTCAGGGGAAATAGCCCAGGAACCCCATATACAACCCCTTGAGTGCCTACTGGGAGGAAATAGTCTAAGACACAGTGTCTTATTTAATGCCTAAATGCCCTATGCCATTGTTGGGGCAGAACTTACTAATTCTCTAGAGAAAATAAACATTGAGTTTCCTCTCAAGCAAGTCTGCACTGCTCAAGTTGCTTTGGTACAACTGGATGGAGAAACAGAAACCAGAATTTCTGGTGAGGAAGAAGGAGGCCACAGAAAGGTAAATTGAAGATCAAGAGCAATAAAGCAATAGAGTTCCAAAAACCCAGATCCCAGTGAACAATGATCAGCATGTTAAAACTCTGCCAGGTTTAATGATGACCATATAATGCAGGAGTCTGACAATGGCTATACAGTTGTCAAAAGCCATAGACACCAAGTTGAATATTTTCATGCCCACCAACAAGTGAACAATGAAAGGCTGAGTCATACATTTGTAATAGGAAATGTTTATGATTAGCTGGAGAATCACATTGGAGATGTAAAAGAGGTCCATGGTGGCATGGTGGCAGGGAAAGCAACTCATATTTTGCCAGGAATATAAATTAAGTGAGGAAGTTCAATATGAAGCTTAAGATTTGTTATAAATATTGGGAAAGGATCTACTAAGAGGCCCAGTCAGCATAGTTTTGACATATGTGACCTATCTATGCATTGAAATACCCAGGCATGTGGAAGTATGGGTCATGGTCTCAGACCCTTCCACAAATGAAAATAAAACCTGAAAGAGTGCATAGAACATCATAAGGATTTGATCATCTGTTTGGAGATTGCTCGAGTTTGCCATCTTTAATCATGTTTTGATTATGGAATTGTCACAATATCCAACACCTAAAAGGGGCCAAAATGTCATTTTTAAATGGAACATTATACATAGTGGGTGCTGTCACATATTTCTTTTGGATAGGTGATGAGAGGGCAAGTGTTATGATGGTGAGAGTAAACTCTGGACCAGCCATATGTTAACATATCAAGAATTTGACCACCAGGAAATAGGCCTGATCTGTTTCCAATGTTTGTGAGGTTAAAACATGCAATGGGTAAGAGAGTTTGTAATAGTTTGACTCTAGAAATATGGTTCATTTTGCTGGCTTGATTGTAAGACACCAGAGCATTTGGAATCATTAAATAATCAGTCATTGGAAAAACAACGCGTTTCCCTGAATCATGAACAGGTCAGGTTTTATGATGGTAGATGCAGCAGTCAGGTAAATTCCCTCTTTTTGCAATATCCTGGAAAAGGCTAATAATAACATTGTCTTCCAGACCATGGTAAGGAAGAATAAAGAGGCAAATAAGAACAGTTTAAACATCTTTGGTGGTAGCATTTTCTAAGCAAGATGGAAAAGGTCTCAAAAGGGGTGTGGACACAATAGAAATGGAATAATATTTGTAAGGAGTAATATGATAAGTAACATGACAGAAACATTGGGGTTAATGGGACCTTGTTCTGTCACCTTGGGCAGAAGCTTTCCATCTCATGAAACCAACTATTTTCTCAACTTAGTAAATTATGTTATAGGTCCTTGGTTGATCACAGCTCCAATCATTGAAAGGGGGAGACTTTTTTTAGTTGTGAGATGTGAAACAAAGTTTCAACCCCTTCCCGGTTTACTTCAGTGTCAGAAGTTATGAATACCTAGTAAGGTCCCTTACAGCATGTCTGAAAGGCTCTATTACATTGATATCATTTCCAGGATACCTAATCACTGAAAGTTAAGGTGTGAAGAGCCTGAGAGAGATCTGGATATGGAAGTGCATTTTAATTGTTAGAAGTAAGCTTTTGCATGTCATCAGAGGTTTACAATATTGAGTTATCTCCTGCTGGGGAAGTGGAGAATCAATGTGAATATAATTGACATAGGGGTGTTCCAGTGATAATTTCATAAAGAGAAAATTTACGTTACTCAAAGAGTGCTTTGAATGGTCATAAGTGCCAGTGGAAGAACTTTGGGCCAAGGAAACACAGTTTCCTCAGTTATTTAGACAGCTTAAGTTTTTTTATAATCTCTTTAAAAATTTTTATATAAGCTTTAGATTACTTAAATGTTACATCAAAAATATAGGGGATTTCCATATCCCCACCCCCTCACCCTACCACACTTTTCTTCCATTAACAACATCTTTCATTAGTGTGGTGCATTAGTTATAATTGATAAACACATATTGAAGCCATGCTGCTAAGCATGGACTACGGTTTACATTATATTTTATATTTTGCACACGCAATTTTCTAGGTTTCAAACAAAATGTATAATGTCCTCTATTTGTCATTGCAATGTCAAGCAGAACAATTTCAAAGTCCCCAAAATGTACTATGTTACACCTATTCTTCCCTCTCCCTCCCCTCAGAACTTATGTTGGCTGCTGTCTTTATATCAATGATAAATTTCTTCCACTGCTAGAATAATAAGTCTATAATAGAAAAATAATAAGTCTATTTAAATTCTTTATTCATACCCCAATTGTGAAGATTTTGGGATGGTGGTGATCATTCTATTTCTGATTGAGAGGGGACTTAGATCCCATGAGGCAAATGGATGGAAATGTCTTGCTTGAAGCTGTAAGTATTCTTTGTTTTTTGGGACAGACATTTTCCATCATCACCCTTTTATTAGTAGTCCTGGGCGAGTAAAGTGAACTGGAGAGTAGGTGTTGCAACTCTCCTGAGATTCAGGGCTCAACTTGCATATGAACAGAACAAAGAGTTAAGTCTCTGGGACATATATTTAATGGGTATAGTGCTAATTATAGTTTCAAATAAAAGGGACAGAAGAGCCATGTCTAGGGAAATTATAGATGAGTCTAATTTTGTTACATTGGGGAGCATATATTCTAAAGGAAGGCCCATTGACAAAGTGCCAAATTCCTGAAATTGTCCTCTCTATATTGTTTAGAGATCTCTAGAGCCCTTAGGAGCCCCACTATTTGAGACAGTATTTACTTTGACAGTCAATGAGCTCCTTCTGAAACATGTATAAGCATAACCTCTGGAATGACCTCCCAACTCACTTTGAAATCTCTTAGCCATAAAAACTCATGAGTATTTTATATTTCCCCCTTTTTGTCAAGGTCTTTTTCCAAATGCATCACCAGTTAGTGCTTGGTATTAATCCATCAATTCCAGTGAAGCTCATCCCTGGGAGTCATGTCCCATACCAGGGTAAAGGTAGTCCATTTATATGCAGAGTTTGGCCTAGAGAGAGGTTACACTGAGCAAAAAGGAGGCTTTCAGGAGGTTACTCTTAGGCAATATATAATACCAGGCTTAGTTTCAATTTCACAAGAAAAGATTCACAAAGATGGATTAAGTTTTTATGCCATTTGTTCCCTCACCCTTCCAGAGGACTGATCATGTTAGGGACATTGATATACCTACTTGGTTTTCTATATCTTTGAGCTTTAATCACCTGCTCATTTAAGGAGTACCTTGGTTACTAGAAATTGTTCCCAAGAGGAAAACACATGTTCTAAAAGTTTTTAGCAACTGTTATATAGCATTTACTTCACAACAAGGAAAGGCCTCTGTCATTTAAACAAACAATGCCTAGGATAGGCCTTGCAAAAACAAACTAACTCATCCTTCATTCAGCCAAGCTTTTTTCAGACATAAGGGCCTTTTCTTATTTTACCCTCAGGTTCTTTGAGCATATTTGATCAAAAGCAGGCATTGACATGTCTAAGAGAAAATTGAGTAAGAACTTCTGAAATGAAGGTAGTTTGATTGCAGTTGTCTTTGCATGCAAATCTGCTAGAGCATTTCCTTGATATTCTGTTTTGTTTTTTTTAATGAGCCTTAATTTTTTTAAAAAATTGTATAATAAGATTTGTTTTCTTTATTTTTTATTTTTAAAGAAACTTTAGATTCTATAAATGTTACATAAAAAATATAGGGGATTCCTATATACCCCACCCCTCTCTCTCCCATGATTTCCAACATTAACAACATCTTTCGTTAGTGTTGTACATTTGTTACAATTGATGAACACATATTGAAGCATTGCTACTATTCATGGACTATAGTTTACATTATATTTTATGCAACATTGAGAAATGAACAAACTTAAGAGGGGAATGCAAATAATAACAAAAATGGACTTACGATTATTCTAGCAATGAAAGAATTTATGTCATTGATACAAAGGCAATGGCCACCAGAGGTTCTGAGCAGAAGGAGAACAGGTGTAACATGGGGAAATTTTTGGGACCATTGGGTTTCCTGTATAACATTGCAATGCCAGATACAGGCCAGGATAAATTTTGTCAAAACCTATAAAATTGAGCATCATTATTTTTAATGATACTGGGGATGGGAAGATGGCACTCAACCACTAAGCCACATTGGTTACCCTGAATTGTTTTTCATTTGTTTGCCATATCTGCTCCCTAGTCTCAATTTTATTTTATTATTTTGTCAATAAATTAGTGCTTTTATTTATTTAATTATTTTATTTATTTATTTATTTAAATGATACTTAGATTACATAAATGTTACATAAAAAGTATAGGGAATTCCCATATGTCCCACTCCCTATGCCTCCCACATTAACATCGTACATTAGTATGGTACATTTGTAACAATTAAGGAACACATATTGGAGCATTGCCACTAAGTGTGGATTATAGTTTACATTATATTTTAAACTCTTCCATACATTTTTGTAAGTTATGACAGGATCTATAATGGCCTGTATCCATAACTGCAACATCATTTAGGACAGTTCCAATGTCCTGAAAATGCCATCATATTATACCTATTTTTTTTTTAAGATACTTAGGTTACATAAATGTTACATAGAAAATATAGGGGTTTCCCATATGTCCCACTTCCCACACCTCCCACATTTTCCTACATTAACAACTTCCTTCATTAATGTGGTACATTCATTGCAATTGATTAACACATTTTGGAGCATTGCCACTAAGCATGGATTAAAGTTTACATTTTAATTTATACTCTCTCCCACCCAATTCTGTATGTTATGGCAAGATACATAATGTCCTGTATCTTCATTGTAATGTCATTCAGGACAATACCAAAATCCTGAAAACGCCCCTGCATTACACCTGTTTTACCCTCTCCTTACCATCAGAACCCCCAGTGATGACTGCCTCCACATCAATGATATAATTTCTTCCATTGCTAGAATCACAATGTCTATAGTACAATACCAGTAAGTCTACTTTAGTTCATAGTTCATTCCCCAATCCTGAGGATTCTGGTATGGCGATGTCCACTCCACCTCTAATTGAGAGGGGGCTGTGATTGATTTGGGCTGATGGGTGGCACTCTCTTGCTTGCAGTTTTAGACTTTCTTGGTTCCTTGGTATATTAATTGTCCATCATCACCTCCTTGTTAGTTATCCTGGATGAGACTAATGATATGGAAAGCAGGTAATGCCACTCTGCTGAGATTTGAGGCCCAGCTGGCATATGGACAGCCCAAAGATATAAGTCTCTTGGATGGACACCTATCAACTCTCATACTTATTATAGGTTCAAATAGGAGAACACAAGAGACATGTGTATGGAAACCACAACTGAGTCCAACTCTGTCACCCTGGGGAGCATAAATTCCAAAGTAAGCACCACTGTCAAGGCACCAAGCTCCTAAGCTATCTGCCCTGACTACAGTGTCTGAATGTCTCCAGAGCCCTTAGGAAGATATTTGAGATAATATCTACTCTGCAGTCAATGAGATCATGCTGATACGTGCATAAACCTAGCCTCTGGAATGACTTTCCAAATCACTTTGAAGTCTCTTAGCAATATAAACTCATTTGTCTTTATCTTTTCACCCTTTTGGTCAAGGGTTTTCCAGTTGCATTGGTAGTTGGTGTTTGGTAGTAATCCCTCGGTGCTAGGGAGGTCAAGCCTCAATTTTAATAATAGCAATAGCTTAAAACTGTAAGATGGCAGTTAGTATGTTACTAAATAGTTGTCCTTTCTTTATAGGGTATCCAGTGGAGGTAAAGAAACTCTTCTGTTTCTAAAATCACGGACAAATTTTAAAGAACATTTGCTGTCAGTATAAATGTTGTGATGACAGTATATAAGCTCTAGTAACGTGTATAGTTCTGCTTGTTGTGTTCAGGTAAATTGGGATGTAATTTGTTCAATTAGTTCAAATTGGGTTGTGACTCTTAGCTTGGAATCTTCCATTAATTCCACAGATATAAGACCTGTCAGCAAAGAGTATAAGGCCAGGATTCTGCAGTGGTATTTCTTGTTAGTCAGGATGGGGAGTCATTAACAAAAGGTAATAAGCTCACTGTTATGAGGTGCTTCTTCATCCAGCAAAGAAATAGAGTGTAATGGTTAAGGGTATTGCATCTCTCCAGGATTAAATTCGAATGTGAATGTAAATAGAATTCATAGAAAGACAATTGGCTGGAGGAAAGATATTGTGTAAGTTCAGTGTTAAGAAGCTTTGGACAGAGGAGAGGGGGCCAAGATGGCAGTGTAAGAGTTAGTGTAGGAGGACACACACTGCAATCTCCCAGAGCAAAGCAGATTATGGACGGGGTCCTGGCCGGGAGTCTGTGCTGTGTGCCCGTGGAATGAGAAGCTTGGGACATCTATCTGCGTGGATCAACGGTGTGGAAGAATGATAAAGATTTGTGAGTTTTAAGCCTGCTGGTAGTGGTTGGCACGGAAGACTGAGCCCTGTGGTTAGGGAAAAAAAAAAATAAAACAGCTGGTTGAACCCGCGAGCAGGGCTCGGCAACCGGGAAACAGCACATAGTGGGAGGGGGCACTCTTTGAGGGGGGCTCTGGCAAAGGGGTGAGAGAGTTTTACTTCCTGGGGATTTGGCTGCCTGGAACCCATTGGACCTTGGGTGAACAGAGAAGCCGAAGCAAATCGGCACCCAGTGGAGGGGAGGGGTGATTCTGTTCAGGGAGGAAGTTGATTTGCCTAGCTGCCCAGGGATAAGCCCCGGTCACCGAGGAGCCAGGAAGAGGGGGCACTCTCCAAAAGAGGAAAGGCTCTGTTGGAGACAGGGAAGGGAATTTTTATATTTTTGCCTTCGATCTGGCTGCCTGGGCCACCCCATAGCTTTGAGGAGCTCATAAGCCAACTTGAAGCAGCATCAGGCTAAGAGGAGAAGCGAATCTGCTGAGTCAACCTGATTTACAAAGGAACACAGTGATACTGGGGCTCGACTCCAGAAGGGGCTGAGTCAGCCATCTTTAGTATTCTTCACTGACTAACATGAGAGCTACAGCTACCCTGGGGAGTCCAGGAAGTGGGATGTGATTGAGTAATTTCCACAGTGTCCCCTCCGTAAGGGGGTTGGTCTAGAGAAGGAATTATTTTGGGTCCAGTATTTCTCTAAAAAAAAAAAAAAAAAGTGAGAAGGTCAATTCAATAAATGAAAAATAAATTCTATTTCATTTAGTTTAATAGCTAAGAGCTGTTTCAGGACCTACATATAGAACCCTGCGGGGAAATTGATTGATAAACACAAGCAGGCAGAGAGGATCCACATGGACCCTAGGGGTATCATTGACCCTCCTTAGCTCTGTTTGACTGCTTGTCTGTGAGGTTCTTTATTTTTTCTCTGTTTATTTCTTGTCTCTTGCTTTTCTTTCCTCTTTCCTCCCCCCTGTCTTTTTTCTTTCATTTTTTAAAATTAGGTGCTGCTAGTTTGTGACATCTTTGCTTTGCTTCTTCTTCAGGAATTTCCAACTCTCTGTCTATACTGATTTTGTATTCCAAACTATCACTTATCCTTCCTTCATCTTTCTGTCTCTTGCTTTCTGTTGTGGCTCTTAGATACAAATTTTTTTCATATGCGCACAATTTAAGGGTGTCAATTTCTATTCCATCTATTTTGTTTTGTTCTTTTTTATTATTATTACTAGTATTAGTTCTTTCTTTTAAGCCCATTCTTCACTAGTTCTCTCCCTCCTCATAACTCTAGCCTTCTAAATCACTATATATATATTCCTCTATTTGTTTTCCCAGTCCATTGTAGGAACTCCACTTTTTTTCCTATTACTCTCCACTGCCTACACGAGTTAAATATTCATCTCATTAAGTCTCATTTGGCCCCCCTTCTAACTTTTATCAATATTACTATTATCCTTCTGCCTTCCTTACATCTTTTGATTCCTCTGGCCCTAATCTTTTGCCTTCAAGGGAACATAGAAAGAAACAAGGAAATAAAATAAGAATAAAAAGTGCCAAAGAGAAAACATAACACACAAACAGGACCACCAGCTAAATAAAACTCTAGGGCATAGAGAAAAGCTAATCAATTGAACAAACCCATCAAGACAATATGATGATCAGAGGGAAACAAAAAATACAAATGACTCTGAGAAACAGGAAAACATGGACTTGTCCAATGAACAAATTAAAAACCAGTAAGTGATGCAGAACATAGAAGAACTAATCAAAGCTATCCAAACAAATATCATGGACCAACTTAAAGAAGTGAAGGAAGAGATTAAGGATATAAAGAAGACACTGGGAGAGCATACTGAAGAAATTGCAAACATGCCTAAAAAGATAAGGGATATGATGGTGAACAATGGCACAATCCAGGAAATAAAAAAGACGCTGGATTCACATAACAGCACATTTGAACAGGCAGAGGAAAGAATTAGTGATATGGAAGACAATACAGCTGAAATCAAAAGATAGTAGAACAGATAGACAAAAAGATAGAAAAAAATCAAGCATGGACTCTGGGAATTAACCCATGACACAAAACACACAAACATACGCATTATGGGTATCCCAGAAGGAGAAGAGAAGGGAAAGGGAACAGAAGGAGTGTTGAAGGAAATAATGGCTGAAAACTTCCCAACCCTATTGAGAGAGATGGATGTGCAGATCCAGGAAGCACAGCGCACCCCAAATAGTATAAATCCCAACAGGCCAACTCCAAGACTTATACTTGTCAAAATATCCATTGCTCAAGACAAAGAGAAAATATTCAAAGCAGCAAGAGGAAAGAGAACCATCACATATAAGGGAAGCACAATAAAATTAAGTGCTGATTTCTCAGCTGAAACCATGGAGGCAAGAAGACAGTGATATGACATAGTCAAAATACTAAAAGAGAAATCTTCCAGCCACAAATTCTCTATCCAGCAAAACTGGCATTCAAAAATGATGGAGAGTTCAAAATATTCAGAGATAAACAGAAATTAAGAGAGTAGGTCAATAAGAAACCTGCAATTCAAGAAATACTAAAAGAATCTCTACAAGTTCAAAGGAAAAAAGAAGAGAGAGAGAGTTGGAGGAGAGTTTAAAAACAACTGAAGTGACAAAAAGAGAAACAAAACAACCTATGACATATATTAGCCCAAAGAAAAAATGGCTGAAGTAAGAAATTTGTTATGAGTAATAACACTAAATGTTAATGGATTAAATTCACCAATCAAGAGACACAGATTGGTAGAATGGATAAGAAAATATGATCCATCTATATGCTGTCTACAAGAAACCCACCTTCAACCCAGGGATTCAAGGAAGCTGAAAGTGAATGGCTGGAAAACCATTTTACAAGCTAACAACAGCCAAAAAAGGGCAGGAGTAGCTATTCTAATATCAGACAAAATAGACTTTAAATGCAAAACTATTGTAAGAGACAAAGATGGACACTACATATTAGTAAAAGGAGTAATCTCTCAAGAAGAGAGAACAATCATCAATATTTACGCACCTAATCAGGGTGCCTCAAAATATGTGTGGCAAACTCTGGATAAACTAAGAGGAGAAATAAATGCCTCTACAATTATAGCAGGGTCCTTCAATACACCATTATCATCATTAGACAGAATATCTAGATGGAGAATCAATAAAGAAACAAAGGCAGTCAATAATACATTAGAAGATCTGGACTTAATAGACATATACAGAACACTACAACCAAATACCACAGGATTTACATTCTTCTTCAGTGCACATGGATCGTACTCCAAAATAGACCACATGCTAGGCCACAGAACAACTCTCAATGAATTCAGAAAGATTGAGATTATACAAAGTAATTTCTCTGACCACAGCACAATGAAATTGGAACTCACTAAGGGGCAGAGAAACAGGTTAGGCACAACAATATGGAAGTTAAACAACACACTCTTAGACAAACAGGGGGTCAAAGAGGAAATCTCAAAAGAAATCAGTAACTACCTTGAAACTAATGAAAACGACAACACAACATATCAAAACCTATGGGATGCAGTGAAAGCAGTCCTGAGAGGGAAGTTCATAGCCATAAATTCATATATTAAAAAAGAAGAAAGAGCTAAAATTGAAGACCTAACTGCACACTTGGAGGCATTGGAGAAACAACAGCAAACTAAACCTAAAGGAAGTGGAAAGCAGGAAATAACAAAGATTAGAGCAGAACTAAATGAAGTAGAGAATAAGAAAGCACTGGAAACAATAAACAAAACCAAAAGCTGGTTCTTCAAGAATATCAATAAAGTTGACAAACCCCTAGCCAGACAAACAAAGAAAAAGAGAAAACAAATGAAATTACATAAAATAAGAAACTAGCAAGGGGATATCACTACTGACCCCACAGAAATAAAAAGTATCATAAGAGGATACTTTGAAAAATTATGTGCCAACAAGAATGGTAATTTAGAGGAAATAGACAAGTTTCTAGAAACCCACAAACAGCCTACATTGATGAAAGAAGAAATAGATTAACTCAACAGTTCAAATACAAGTAAAGAGATGACTCAGTCATCAAAAACCTCCCAACTAAGAAGAGCCCAGGACCAGATGACTTCACAGTTGAATTCTACCAATCATTCCGGAAAGAGCTAACACCAATTCTACTTTACATGAAAAATTACATGATCATCTCTATAGAAGCAAAAATGCATTTGACAAAATACAGTGCTCTTTCTTCATAAAAACATTACAAAAATAGGAATAGATGGAAATTTTCTGAATATGATAAAGGGTATATATGAAAAACCCAAAGCTAACATCATTTTCAATGGTGAAATCCTCAAAGCCTTCCCTCTGAGATCAGGAACTAGACAAGGATGCCCACTATCCTCACTCCTATTTAACATTGTCTTATAATTACTTGCGCGAGCACTGAGACAAGAAAAGGACATAAAAGTAATCCAGATTGGAAAAGAAGTAAAAATTTCATTTGCAGATGACATGATCCTATACATAGAAAGCCCTGAGAAATCTACAAGGCTTGTAGAACTAATAAAGGATTTCACTAATGTTGCAGGCTATAAGATCAATGCTCAAAAATCAGTAGCATTTCTATACACCAATAACGAGCAAACTGAGGAGGAAATCAAGAAAAGAATACCATTTACAATAGTAATGAAAAGAATCAAATACCTAGGAATAAATTTAACTAAACATGTAAAGGACTTATATACAGAAAACTACACAACATTGTTAAAGGAAATAAAAGAAGACTTAAAAAAATGGAAAAATATTCCCTGTTCATAGATAGGAAGACTAAACATCATCAAGATGTCTATCCTACCGAAACTAATCTACAGATTTAATGCAAACCCAATAAAACTCAACACTGTATTTTTTAAGGAACTGGAAAAACTAACCACAAAATATATTTGGAGAGGCAAGAGGCCCCGAATCACCAAGGACATATTGAAAAAGAGAAATTAAATTGGTGTTATCACACTTCCTGGCATTAAAACATACTACAAAGCTACAGTGATCAAATCAGTGTGGTATTGGCACAAGGATAGACCTACTGATCAAAATGGAACCGAATTGAGAGTTCTGATATAGATCCTCGCATATACAGTCATCTGATATTTGACAAGGCCACGAAGCCCACTCAATTGGGAGAGAATGGCCTCTTTAACAAGTGGTGCTTTGAGAACTGGATATCCATATCCAAAAGAATGAGAGAAGAATATCATCTCACATCTTATACAAAAATCAACTCAAGATGGATCAAATATCTAAATATAAGAGCCAAAACCATAAAGACCTTGGAAGATAATGTAGGGAAGCATCTACAGGACCTTGTTATAGGAAATGGTTTCATGAACTTCACAGCCAAAGCACAAGCAGCAAGAGAAAAAATAGATAAATGGGATCTCATCAAAATTAAAAACTTCTGCAGCTCAAATGGGTGCTATTAAAAAAATTAAAAATGCAGCCTACTCAATGAGAGAAAATATTTGTCAACCATATATCTGATAGGAGCCTAATATCCTGCATATATAAAGAAATCCTACACCTTGAAAATAAAAAGACAAACAACCCATTTAACAAATGAGCAAGTGACCTGATAAGACACTTTTCCAAGGAAGAAATACAAATGGCTAAAAAGCACATGAAAAAATGCTCAACATCACTTGCTATCAGGGAAATGCAAATCAAAACTACAATGAGATACCATCTTACACCCATCCGAATGACAGCTATTAAAAAAACATCAGGCACTAAATGTTGGAGAGGATGTGGAGGAATAGGAACACTCATCCACTGCCAGTGGGCCTGTGGTATTGTCCAGCCACAGTGGAGGACAGTTTGTCGGTTCCTCAGAAAACTAACAGTAGGTCTTCCGTATGATCCAGCAATTCCAGTGCTGGGTATATACCTAGAAGAACTGAAAGCAAAGACACAAACATATATATGCACACCAATGTTTATAGCGGCATTGTTCACCTTTGCCAAAAGTTGGAATCAGCCCTGGTTCCCATCAACAGATGAATGGATAAGTAAAATGTGGTACATACATACAATGGAATATTACTCAGCTGTAAGAAGGAATAAAATGCTAACACATGGAATAACGTGGATGAATCTTGAAGACCTTATGTTGAGTGAAGCAAGCCAGGCACTGGAGGATGAACAGTATATGACCTCACTGATTTGAATTGAGGAAAGTGAGCAGTCTCTGAGAACCATTGTCTGAAAGATAGGTTAACAAGGGAGAGAAAGAGAAGAGCAGGCTTTGAGTCATCACCCATATGGACATAATCTATAATAAAGGGATAGAATATAGTTGCATATTAAAGGATAGGACAGGAGGTAGGGGGCAAGATGGCGTTAGTGTAGTAGGGCGCACACTGCAAGCTCCCAGAGCAAGGCGGATTGGGGACGGGGTCCTGCCCGGGGGTCTGTGCTGTGCACGCGTGGAGTGAGAAGCTTGGGACATCTATCTGCACGGATCGGCGGCGTGGACCGAACGGTGGAGATTCGTGAGTTTTGAGGCTGTCGATGGAGGTTGGCACAGGCGGCTGAGCCCCGCGGTTACGGAAATAAAAAATAAAACGGCCATTTGGAGCCGCGGGCTGGGGCGAAAAAGTTTTATTTTCTGGGGAGCTGGCTTCCTGGCGCCCCTTGAACCTTGTGTGAACAGAGCAAACAAGCTAGTCAGCACCCGGTGAACCGGAGGGGGGATTTTGGTCGGGGAATGCAGCTGATTTCCCTAGCCACCCAGGGATAAGACCCGGGCCGCTGCGGAGCCAGGAGGAAGGGACACTTCCCAAAGAAGGGAGTGTTCCGTTGGAAGACAGGGAAGGGTATTTTATATTTTTAGACATCGATCTGGCTGCCTGCACCGCCCATAGCTTTGGGGAGCAGATAAGCCGAACTGAAGCAGCACCAGGCTGAGAGCAGACGCGAATCTGCACTCAAACTGATTTACTGAGCAGCCCCGTGAAGCTCAAGCTGGGCTCCAGAAGGGGCGGAATCCGCCGTCTTTAGCACTCTTCACTGACTAACATCAGAGTTTCAGCTAACCTGGGGAGTCCGGAAAGTGGAACATGCTTGATTAATTTCCACGGGCCCAGCTAGGGTCCCTTCCGTAAAGGGGTTGGTCTGAAAGAGGAATTATTTTGGGTCCTGCATTTGGCTAAAAAAAAAAAAAAAAAAAAAAAAAAA
>JAKSZT010054329.1:2019240-2061032 GCA_026826555.1 Tolypeutes matacus | reverse complement strand
GACCAGGGTGTCTCCGGAGCTCTCAGGAACCCCACTGAGTGGGGTGATAGGCACTTAGATGTTCTATGAGCTCCTACTGAGGTGTGCGTAAGGGTTACCTCTGGGATGACCTCCCGACTCTCTTTGAAGTCTCTTAGCCACTTGAACTCATTTGTCTTTACCGTTTCCCCCTTTTATTCAAGGTCTTTTTCCAGTTGTGTTGCCAGTTGGCACTTGGGAAAAGTTTTCAATTAGCAATAATCGTGCCTCGGATAAACCTCATTGGCTACGATACTGCCACTGCAAAAAGCTGCCAGTTGGCACTTGGTATTAATCCCTCGTTGCCAGGGAGGCTCATCCCTGGGAGTCATGTCCCACGTTGGGGGGAAGGTAATGCAATCATATGCTGAGTTTGGCTTAGAGAGAGGCCACATTTGAGCAACAAGGAGGCTCTCAGGTGGCAACCCTTAGGCACCCCACAACTGCAGGCTAAGTCTCATTTACAAGAGCAAAAACTCACAAGGGTAGTCATCAATTAAAAAAAAAAAAAAAAACACATCAGTGGGCCATCCTATTTTGACAGGCACTGTGCCTACACTCAGAGGACTATTGCTGCTCCCTTGGAGATTGTGGCAGAGCTCTCCAGGCTAGGAATTCAGATTCCCTCATTTATTGTGTGATTATCCACCCATCGTGACCCTGCATGAATGTCCAATTGCTACAACAGCATTTGTTAGACACACTATCTTTTCTCTATTGAGTTTCCTTTGCAGCTTTATTGAAAAGCAATTTAGTATATATGAGTATCAAGATCAATACATTTCTGAGTTTTCCCTTAAGATTTAGTATGTGTTGGATTTTTCTACTTGACTCATATCCAGGATCTTCAAAAACTAATATTCATAATGGTATAATGAATACTATCTACCAGAAACTTAGGGGACATTATGTAATAAAACTCTCATCTTTTACATCTAATTCATTAACCCCATGTCCAGAGGACTTTTATCTCATAAATATCTTTAGAAAGCATTTTTTGTTTCCCATTTCTCAACTGCCTCAGTTTGGATTTATTTTCACTTCCTAGGAGTTTAAAATAAGTGCTAATTATTCTTCTTGTTCTATGTTTTAGCATTTAAAATATATTCTCTACATTACACCCCATTTACAAACCTTTGGTAATATCCTATGTCCTACATAATGAGGTTGATATTCCTTGGTATGGCATACATCACTTTTTAAAATCTTTTCCCAAATACCACATTAGCCACATCTGTTACTAGGCTCTGTTTAATAGTTAATGTTGAAATTATTGCAGTTTCTTAAAAAAAGATGTCAGATTTTTAAATAATTTGCTGTTGTCTTTCATCTCCATGATGAATGGGAGAATTAGTGTTTGTTGGTTTTAGCATCAAAATTTGGACTAAGAATGAATGTGGATAGAGCTAAAGGAAGGGAAACTAAAATCCCATGTGTGGATAAGTTTGAGATTGACACTGAACTATAGAATCCAAGGAAAGTTGATATTCAATTTCTAATGATAGTTAAACCAAGAAATATCCATGATATTACTTATGGTTTTGGATTTCTTGGAGTGAACCCTCCCCTTCCCATTAAGTCAAAGATATTTATCAGCATCAGAGATTCCTTGGGTTTTTATCAATTTTTCTTTTAACCTTGTCCCCTTTATGAACCAGAAAACTACTGGTTCTAGGAGCTGAGTTAAGACCTAGCTATAGGAAAATATGTTATTTGTTTCCACAGATGTTGAAAAAACAGAACATGAAGTCTATATTTTGTAAAAAGGCTCAGCTCACCCCTAGTTATGACCTTAAAGGCCAAGGGGAATTGTGCCTATTTCCCAGGCAGCAATGCCTGAAAAGATAAAGAAAAATCAAATTGTAAAGAACAAGAGAGAAAGAAAATAGAAGAAGAACCAAAGACTAATGTCTACTAGAATATAAATAGGGCAGAATCCATGGTTTAAGATTCAGAGTTTCAAAAAGCTATTATGAAATATCTTTCAATCTATGAACTAGGAAAGCATTGATAATGAAGTGAGATGGGCGGTCATTTTTTCTGTTCCCTGTCTGTGGAGTGCCTCTTTATTCATCTCTTAACTTTAATTAATCTTTTCAGACTCCCTCAGATATCATTTCTTCTATGTATAAAATCTGCAATAGTTTTCTGGAAGGCACAAAATTATTTTACAGAATTGAACATAAAGGTGTCTACTGGTAATAATTATAATTTTTAAAAGTTAACAACCCACTGTCTTTTATGTGAGGATAATGTATTTAATAATTACAAGTTAAATTATTTTAAAATAAAATAAGGAGGATTGTGGGAAGATAACAAACTGGCCAGCAGAATTCAATGCTCTCACAAAAACAACAGAGAAAAACCCAAAAGTTGTCCAAGGGAACTGCTTTGGGGTTGAGCAGATCAGGAGAGTGCTACACAACTACCAGGGTTGTGAGGTGCAGAGAGATGGAGAGGACAAAGTGACAAATGTGAATTTCTAAGCCCCCATGGCTTCCCTCCCCCACCCCCAAGATATAAAGCTGGGATAAAACCCCTGGCTCATGGCAGCTGACTGAGAGGAGACAGACATCTTCCTTCTTGTCAGCTGTTTCAAGGATAAGGGGAGGGGAAGTCAGGGGACTTTTCTTCAGAGAATTTGGTCAATAGAGCCCACTTTGAGTCTTCCCTCTGGAAATTCAAAACAGGAACACAGGAAAGCCCAGATTGAAACACCTCCCTGAAGATACACTGATGAGCATCATCTGCTGGTTGGTCTAGAAATTGCATGGGGAAAAAATCTTTATGATACTCTCAGTATCCTAGCCCTGTGAGAAGACTGCATCTCATCAATCCTGGCCTGATTCTGATAACTTAAGTCAGGCAATTTTAAAAACTTAAAGTAAGTTGAACCAAATATCAAAGAAGAGCTGTGAAAACAAACAAACAAACAAACAAACAAAAAACAGTAGGCAAAAGAGAAATTGGCCATCAAATACATTCACCAATTCAGATACCTAGAAATCAGCAAAAATTCACAAGCTGTACTAGGAAACAGGAAGACATGGGCCAGCCAAATGAAGTAAAAAAAATATCCTTAAGAGATGTAAGGTTTAATACAATTAATCCATGATAATCACATAACTCTCCTAAATCACTTCAAAGAATTTAAAGAAAATTTTAATAAAGAAATAAGGGATATTAAGAAGACACTGGGTGAGCATAAATAACAAGTTGAAAGCCTGCAAAGAAAAGTAAAAGACCTTATGGGGATGAAAGACACAATGGATGAGATTAAAAATACATTATAAGGGGACAACCAGCAAAATGGCAACAGAGTAAGGAGTGTCTACCATCCACTCATGCTACCGGAGCGTGAGTAATCACACAGAGCTATCTAAAGCACCTGTTTGGGGTTTCCAGGAGACCAGAAGAGCATCCTGCAACATATTTAAAGGAATAGAAAGAGGAGACTGCCCATCTGCAGAGAAGATGTGTAAGCAGAGCACTCCACACCAAAGAAGTCAGTGCCCATCATCCACTGGCAGCACAACCTGCCTCCAGAGCTATTCTGCAACTTGAATTGGAAATTCTGCTTCTCAAAATCATGGGAGGAAGAGATGGTTGGGCACCAACTTGAGCAACTGATTAGTAAATTCATTGGGCTAAAGTATAATCCTAAGGACAGCTAAGATTTAAAACTGTCTAAGTCAGATAGAAGCTGGTAGCCACCATTTTAACTCTGTCCCTGGCAGAAGGGGAGGCAGACTGAAAATGACAGTACTTGTAGGAACTGGATTCTTTCCATCCAGTAAAGATTGCAGCTCTAGCTTAAGCCCCAGCCCCACCACCAGCAGGGAGGAAGCTGGGAGAATCTGCACCAGGCTCTCCAGGAAGATGCAGGCCATGCTGTGGAGGCTGGTGCTCATCCTACTATGGCAGTGCAAGCCACTTCAGGAGCTATTCTGTGGTTGGAATTTGAAGCTCCATTTTCCAAACACAGGGGAGGAAGAGATGGTTGGCCACTAACTTCAGCTACTAGTTAGTAAATTCAGCTGGCTAAAGTATAATTTAAAGAACAGCTAAAATTTGAACCTGTGCAAGTAGGAAAGAAGCGGGTAGACACCATTTTGACTCTGCTCCAGCATGAGAGAAGCTGGGCTGATTGGAAAACAGTGAGGGCAGGGACTAGCTTCTTTCACCCAGATTGGCCTTCAGCCCCACCTTTAACATGTAGAAGCTGGCAGGCCCTGCACCAGCCTCTCCAGGTAACTGAGGATAAATTGTGCTGGCACAGACTGAATAATCAGAAGTCTACAGGGGCAACTACACTCATTTTGGACCCCCAAGGCATAGTGTGCTGTCCTCACTTGCAGCTCCATCCCCTCCCCAGGCAAGGTAGAAAGGGGCCTGAAGGTTCACCAGACTCTCTGGGCAACTACAGTCTAGGCCTACACAACTTGGGTTAGTACACACAGCTGTGACTCTTTCCCTACCCATGGCAAAAGAGAAAGGGGGGAGAAGCTTTATTTGTGCCTGGGGCAATGAGGACAGCTTGAGGGTCCACAGCTTACAGCAACAACTACATCCTTGGCACCTACTACATAACCAGTAAGGGAGAAAGGGCAAGAAAGCCCTAAACTAAAGAGAGAAAATGCATCCAGAATAAATACATCTAGTAAGCCAGATGCCAAGACCAACAAAAAATTATAATCCACACTAAGAAACAGGAAGAGATGGACCAGATAAAAGGGAAAGATAAGCCTTCGGGTGACATAAAGGAGTTTAGACAACTAATCATTGATGTTCAAACAAATCTCTTTAATAAATTCAATTAGATGGCTAAAGAGATTAAGGTATTAAGAATACATTGGATGAGCCCAAAGAAGAATTTGAAAACACACATTGAAAAATATATCTTATGGAAATGAAAGGCACAATAAATGAAATAAAAAATATACTGGAATCATATTATAATATACTTATTATAATATAATAGCAGGTTTGAGATGGTAGAAGAAAGGATTGGTGAACTTGAAGAAATGGCCTCCAAAAACAAACATACAAAAAAAAACAGATGAAGGAAAAAATGGAAAAAATTGAACAAGGTCTCAGGGGACTAAATGGCAGCAAGAGACATGCAAACATAAGTGTCATGGGTGTCCCAGAAGGGGAAGAAAAAGGAAAAAGGGTAGTAGGAATATTTGAAGAATTAATGGTAGAAAATTTGCCAACCCTATTGAAGGACATAGTTATCTGTGTCCAAGAAGCACAACATACTCCCATACAAATAAATCCAAATAGACCAACTTTGAGACATATACTAATCATGATGTCAAATGCCAAATAGAAAGAGAAAATTCTAAGAGCAGCAAGAGAAAAGCATTGCATAACATATAAGGATTACCCAATAAGATTAAGTGCCAATTTCTCATCAGAAACCATGGAGGGAAGATGACAGTGGTATGATATATTTAAGATAGTGGAAGAGATAAACTTCCAGCCAAGAATCTTGTATTTGGAAGAATGTCTTTCAAAAATAGGAGTGAGTTTAGAATATTCACAGGTAAACAGAAACTGAGTGTATTAGTCAGCCAAAGGGTTGCTGATGCAAAATACCAGAGATCATGTGGCTTTTATAAAGGGTATTTATTCTTGGGGAGAAGCTTACAGTTATCAGGCCATAAAGCATAAGTTACTTCCCTCACCAAAGTCTATTGTCACGTGTTGGGGCAAAATGGCTGCCAACGTCTGTGAAAGTTCAGGCTTTTTGGTTCCCTCTCTTCCAGAGGCTCCTTTTCTCTCTGGCCTTAGGTGCTGTGCTTTCTCCACAAGGTCAGCTGTAGACTGTCAGGCAAATGGCTCTGTCTCTCTCCCTGTAACTTCTGCCATGTCTAAGGAACTGTCTCTATTCCTCTGTGTTCTCCTGTGTGTTCATTTCCCAGGCTCCAGCTCAAAAACTCCCAACTCTGTCCTTTGCTGTGTCTTTTCTCTGTGAGTCCCTACCCACTGAGGGGTGGGGAATCAATGCCTTACTGATGTGGCCCAATAAAAGTCCTAATCATAATTTAATCAATTAAAAGTGATACCTTTGACAGACCAGTTTACAAACATAATTCAATAGCTATTTTTGGACTTCATAAACAATGCCAAACTGCTACACTGAGAGAGTTTGTAACCAAGAGACTGGCTTTGCAGGAAATACTAAAGGATGTGCTACCAGTCTGAAAAGAAAAGGCAGGAAAGAGAGGCTTGGAAGAGAGTCTAGAAATGAAGATTTTACTGGTAAAAGTAACTAAAAGTCTCAAAAATTGGTGAAATTAAAATATGGCAGATAAGACCCAAAGGTCAAAATGGGTGAAATAAAAACTGCCTTTACAGTAATAACATTGAATGTTAATGGATTAAATTCCCCAATCAAAAACATAGACTGTCAGAATGGATAAGAAAACATGAGCCACCAATATGCTGTCTGCAAGAGACTCACCTTAAACACGACGGTACCAATAGATTGTAAGTGAAATACTGGAGTAAAGATATCCCATACATGCAGTAACAATAATAAAAAATAAAAAAAAAGCCAGAGTAGCTATAGTTATATCAGATGAAATAGGATTTAAAAGACACTATTAATGCACAATCTGTGGAGGAAGTCAGGGGAAAAAAATTCCATTTATGATAGCAACTAAAAGAATCAAATATTTAGGAATAAACCTAATCAACAATATAAAGCACTTGTATTCAGAAAGCTACAACTAATTGTTAAAAGAAATTTTAAAAAGACCTAAATAATTGGAATAAAATTCCATGCTTGTAGAATGGAAGAATAAATATCATTAAGATATCAATTCTACCCAAATTGATATAGTTAAATACAATACCAATAAAAATTCCATGAGCAATTAAAATAAAATAAATGGAAAACACAATTATCAAATCTATTTGTAAGGGTAAGGGGTCCTAAATAGCCAGAAACATCTTAAAAAGGAAAATCAAATTTGGAGGACTCACTTCCAGACTTTAAATTATATTATCTAACTGGTTATACATAGGAATGTGGCTGAAAAAAGTAGTCTAAGGATGTAAACACCAATTGAAAGAAAGATAGAGGATAATTCAGGGACTGAATAACACAGTAAACCCAATAGTGGATGAGATTTGTGGTTGATGGTACAGATGCAAGAGTGTCATATGTGAGCTATGGCAGATGTATGTCACTCTTTCAGGGTGATAGGAATGTGGAGAAGCATGGGAAAAATACAACTGGAATGACCTATGGACTGTGGTTAACAGTAATAATTCAATATCCATGCATCTATGGCAAAGATGTACTATGTTGACAATGGAGGAATATGGAAAAAATTTGCCAAATGTATACTATGGACCTGGTAATAATCTGATGATATTATCACATAATCTTTAACAATTGTTCCACCACGGTGTGTTGTGTTGATACAGTGGTGTTTTATGGGAATTCTGCACATGTGCATGGTTGTTTTTATAAGTTTTCAACTTCTGTCATAAAAATATATTTAACAAATAATAATAGGGTTGGTGGGTGGGAAAATGCAGCAAATGGAAAATAAAGACTATAGTGATTAATAACATTTTTAAAAGAATTATTTTTTATTTGTTTGTTTATTTATTTACTTATTTACTTTTATCCATTTTTAACCCCCCCTCCACCCATTTTTGCTGTTTTTGTGTCCATTCACTGGGCAATTCTCTATTTCTGTTTCCTGCCCTCTCTTATCATCCTTCTCCTCTTGTATTCGCTGGAATTCAACCCTGGGACACTCCAATGTTGGAGAGTCTTCCTACCACCTGTGCCACCTTAGTTCCCGGTTTTTCGGAGCATCTTGTCTTGGTTCCCCCTTGTGTTACTCTCCTGTTATGTCATCATCCTGCCATGTGGCTTGGTGGGGCTTGAAGGTGCACCCACACATGGGACCTGGGCCTGAGAGCATACCTGCTCACAGGGCCTGGCGGCCTGCATGCTTTCTATATTTTTCTTTTATTTTTACTGAGAGATGGATGCTCAACCATTTGAACTACATTGGCCCCCCATTAGTAAGATTTTGATGATATTCTTTCATAATTTATAACAAATGTCTCATGACAATGGAAGGTATTGTTAGTGGGGCGACATATGGGACTCTTGTATGATGTCATGCATGTTTGCTATATAAGTTCACAACATTTACTGTACATTTATTGTTTGTGTATGTTCATGTATAAATGATATAATAATAATAGTAATAGGGTGGGTAGGGGGGGAAAACACCAGATGTAAGATCCTTTGTTTAGCAGTAATATTTTGAGGATACTCTTTAATCATTAGTTAAAAATGTTTCACAAGAATACAAGGTATTGGTGCTAGGGTGAGGTATGAGAGACCTGTATGAGGTTATGCCTGTTATTTTGTAAGTTCACAACAATTTCTATTCAATTATTGTTTATGTATGCTTATGTAGTGTGATATACTTCAATAAATAAAAAATACATTGGAGGCATATAAAAGCAGATTTGAATCGCTTGAAGACGTAATTAATGAATTCGAAGACAGAACATCTGAATAGATAAAAACAGGTGAACAGAAAGAGAAGGGAAAGGAAACAATGGAACACAATTTCAGATAAATGAATGACAATGCGAATTGCACAGAGTTATTGGTTTGCCAGAATGAGAAGAGGATGGAAAAAGGGCAGAAAGAATATTTGAGGAAATACCTTATTTTTGAGAATATGCCTTATGAAAGACATAAGTATCAATATCCAAGAAGGACAACATGCCCCAAAGAGAATAAATCCAAATAGATCTACCCCAAGACACGTATTATGAAGAATGACAAACATCAGAAATAAAGAGAAGATTGTGAAAGCAGCAAGAGAATAGCAAAGCATCATGTACAAGGGAATATCGATAAGATTAAACACCAACCTCCCATTAGAAACCATGGAGGTGAGAATAAAGTGGTATGATGTATTTAAGGTACTAAATGAGAAAAACTGCAGGCCAAGAATCCTGTATGTGCAAAACTGTTCTTCAAAAATGAGAGGGAGTTCAAAATCATCACAGACAAACAAAAACTGATAGAATATGTTACCAAAAGACAAGAATTACAAGAGATACTGAAGGGAGTTCTGCAGCCTGAAAGGAAAAAACAAGGGCAAGATATTTGGCAAATAGTTTAGAAATGAAGACTACTAGGAAGGGTAAACTAAAGGCTAATAAAACAGACACTAGGGAGTGGATGTGGCTCAATTGGACTGATTCCCATTGCCTCCTGAAAAAACAAGGAAGCAAAACAAACAAAAAAACCAACTCAGGGAAGCCAATGTGTCTCAGTGGTTGAGCACTGGCTTCCCACATGCCAGGTCACAGTTTCAATCCCTGGCACCCGGTACTTTAAACAAACAAACACACACACACACACACAAAGAGAAGAAAGACTGACAATAGAACATTACAACAGACAGCCAAAGGACAAAATGGATGAAGTAAGTTATGCCTTTACAGTAATAACTTTGAAAGTTAATCGATTGAACTTCCCAATCAAAAGACATAGACTTATTGAATGAATAAAAATATGAGCCATCTATATGTAGTCTACAAGAGACCCATGTTCAGATGTAAGGACAAAACCAGGTTAAAAGTAAAAGGTTGGAAAAAGACATTCCATGCAAGTAGTAACCAAAACGAGTTGGAGTAGTGATATTGATATCAGACAAAATAGATTTCAAATGCAAAACTTTTATAAGGGATGATGAATGTCATTACATATTAATAAAAAGGGTAATTTACCAAGAAGAAATAACTATACTAAATATTTTTGCACCTAACCTGAGTGCCCCAAGATACATGAGACACACACTGGAAAAGGTGAAGGGAGAAAGAGATGTTTCTAAAATAATAGTTGGGACTTCAATACACCATTCTCAGTATTTAATAGAACATCTAGACAGAGGACAAATAAACAGAGAACTTGAAAAATATAATAAATCAGTTGACCTAACAAACATCTATAGAGCATTGCACCCCAAAACAGAAAGACATATTTTCTTTTCAAGTGCTCATGGGTCCTTCTCCAACATAGACCATAGGTTGCATCAAAAGACAAGTCTCAATAAATTTAAAAAGATTGAAATTAAACAAAACACTTTCTGTAACCATACAGAATGAAGCTGTAAATTACTAATGGATGGACTATGATAAAATTCATATATATGTGGATATTAAACAAGACTCTCTTAAACGATCATGGATCGAAGAACTAATTGCAAGAGAATTCAGGAAATATCTTAAGGTGAGTGAAAATGTAAACACAACATAATAAAAGCTATGGTAACTGTAAAGGCAGTGCTGAGAGGGAAATTTATAGCCCTCAATAAATAGAGAAGAAAGAGTTAAAATTGAAAATCTAACTGAACACCTGGAGAAACTAGAAAAAGAACAGTAAACTAATCTAAAACCAAGCTAAAGGAAAAAAATAGTAAAAATCAGAGCAGAAATAAATGAAATTGAAAAATAAAATAAAAGGGAATCAACACGGAACCCACTGGGATTCCCATGTTGCCCACCTCCCACACCTCCCACCACCTCTTAAAATATATGTGTATATATATATATAAATAACATTTTTGTAAGCAAATACACATATATGCACATATATTTATATATCATTTTGCAAATGTTTGTATGTATTGTGAGAATTTTGATTTTTACCCATAATAAAAAAAAAAAGGAAAAAAAAAAGGGAATCAACAAAACCAAAAGTTGGTTCTTTGAGAAGGCCACCAAAATTGACAAAATCTCAGCTAGACTGACAAAGAAAAGAGAGAAGACTCAAATAAATAAAAGGAGAAATGGGGGGGGCATTAGCACTGACCCTGACGAAAAAGTGAACATCATAAGAGGTTACTATGAACACTGTATGCCAAAAAACTAGATAATGTAGAGGAGATGGACAAATTCCAAGAAACACACAAACCACCTACACAGACCCTAGAAGAAATAGAAGAGGTCAACCAACCAATCACAAGTGAAGAGATTGAAATAGTCATCAAAAACTTCCCAAAAATGAATAGCCCAGGACCATATGGCTTCAGAGGTGAATCCTACCAATCATTCAAAGATGATCTAATACCAGTTTTGCTCAAGCTCTTTCAAATAATTGAACAGGAAAGAACATTACCAAACTCATTCTATGAAGCCAAAATCACCCCCAAACCAAGGACAGTAAAGATACTACAAAAAACAGGCCAATATCTCTAATAAATATAGATGCCAAAATCCTCAGCAAAATACTTGCAAACAGACTCCAAAAGTACATTAAAACAATTATACACCATGATCAAGTTGGTTTTATCCCAGGTATGCAGGGGTTGCTCAACAAGAAAATCAATTAATATAATAAACCATATTGATAAATTGAAGAAGAAAAACCACATGATCTTCACAACTGATGCAGAAAAGGCTTTTGACAAAATACAGCACCTTTTTGATAAAAACATTCCCAAAGATAGGAATAGAAGGAAGCTTTGTCAATATGGTAAAGCGAATATTTGAAAAACCTACAGCTAGCATTGTAATCAAGGGTGAAAAATATAAAGCTTTCCCGCTGAGATCAGGAACAAGACAAGGATGCCCACTATCACCATTGTTATTCAATATTCTGTTATTCAATATTGTACTATTTAATTAGGCTAGATAAAGAAATAAAAGGCACCCAAGTATGAAAGGAAGAAGTAAAATTTTCACTATTTGTTGATGATATGATCTACAATCTCCTGAAAAATCCACAAAAAAGTGCTACTATACCTAATAGAGGTGTTGAGGAATGTGGCAGGATACAAGATTAATATGTAAAATTCAATAGCATTTCTATACACTACTGAAGTACAATCTCAGGAGGAAAAACTTCCCAAAATAGAAAAAAAAATTCTATTTATAATAGCAATTAAAACAATCAAACATTTTGGAATAAATTTAACCAAGGACATAAAGTAATTGTATTCAGAATACTAAAAAACATTGCTAAAAGAAACCAAATAAGACCTAAATGGAAGGACATTCTGTGTTCATGGATAGGAAGACTAAATATTGTTAAGATGTCTATTCTACCCATACTGATTTACAGATTCATCACAATCCCAATACAATTCCAAACAGCCTTTTTGGCGGCAGTGGAAAAGCCAATTATCAAATTTATTTGCAAGAGTAAGTGGCCCGAATAGTCAAAAAGATCATAAAAAAGAGGACTCACACCTGGACTATAAAGTATATTACTTAGCTACAGTGGTAAAATCAGCATGTTACTGGTATAAAGACAGACTCATTGATCAAAGGAACTGAATCAAGAACTCAGAAATAAACCCTCACATCTAAAGTCAAGTGATTTTGGATAAGACTGTCAAACCCTACCAACAGGGCCAAAACTGTCTATAAAACAAATGGTGCTATGGGAGGCCCTGGGTTCGGTTCCCGGGGCCTCCTGGTGAAGGCAAGCCCGTCCACACAGCGTGGTTAGCTGACCCAGCGAGCACAAGCAGCAAGGGGGGGATAAATGAATAAATAAATAAAATCTTTAAATAAAATAAAATAAAATAAAACAAATGGTGCTAGAAGAACTAGATATCCATATCCAAAAGAAAGAAAGAAGACCCATATGTCATATCTTATACAAAAATTAACTCAAAATGCATCAAGAACATACATAAAAAAGTGACAACCATAAAACTCCTAGAAGAAAATATAGGAAAACATTTTCAAGATCTTGTGGTAGGCAATAGTTTCTTAAACTTTACACCTGAAGCATGGGCAACAAAAGAAAAAAAGAGATAAAAGGGACCTCCTCAAAATTAAATATTTTTGTACCTCGAAGGATTTTACCAAAAGTGTGAAAAGACAGCCAACTCAATGGAAGAAAATATTTGAAAATCACTTATCTAATAAGTGTTTAATGTCCATAATATACAAAGAGATCATACAACTCAACAATAAAAAGACACACTATCCTACTAAAAAATGGGCAAAAGACTTGAAAAGACAATTGTCCAAAGAAGAAATACAAAAGGTTAAGAAACACATGAAAAAAATGTTGAAAATCACTAGCGATTAGGGAAATGCAAATCAAAACGACAATGAGATATCATTTCACACCTATTAGACTGGGTGGTATTAAAATGTCGGAAAACTGTAAATGCTGGAGAGGATGTGGAGAGATAGGAACGTTTATTCACTGTTGATGGTAATATAGAATGGTAGAGCCACTTTGGAGAACTGTTTGGCAGTTTCTAAGAAATTTGAATATAGACTTGCCATTGTAACCCAGCAATACCATTACTAGGTATATACCCAGAAGAACAGAAAGCAGAGACATGAACAGACATCTGCACACCAATATTCATAGCAGTGTTATTCATGATTGCCAAAAGTTAGAAACAACCCAGGTGTCCATCAACTGATGAATGGATAAACACATTGTATTTTATACACATGATGGGATAGTATGCACTGGTAAGAAGAAATGAAGTCATGAAGCATATGACAACAATGATGAACCTGGAGAACATTATATTGAGTGAAGCAAACCAGGCACAAAATGACAAATACTGTATGATTGCACTATTAAGAACTAAATATATTGTGTAAATATATTGAGTTAATAATTAGAATATAGGTCACCAGAAAATAGAAGGAGGGTAGAAAAACTAAAGCTAAAGTTTAATCTGTGCAGAAGTGGTAAAAATGATGTTTGTACAACTTTGGAAATCATTAGAAATGGTTAAAGCATAACATGGTATCTGTAACTAACAGTACAATTGCATGGGTATGACAGTGGTTGAAAGGGAAAGTCTAAGGTCATGTATATTACAAGAAGGAAAGTTTCAAACTGTAACATGGGCTCTATAAGACAGTAAAACCACATATAAAACATGAATATGGTTGATATTGTATATATAAGATTGTTTTTACAAAATATAAATACAAATATACATGAGAGAAGGCAAAAGAATAGCAGCTATGTACAGGAGGGGAAGCATTGAGAGATTGAGAGGTGATGAGTTTTGGTTGTTTGCTTGTTTTTTTACCATTATTATTATTGGAATAAAAGGGGTGTTCTAAGAATGATTGAAGTGGTGAATGTACAAATATGTGATTATACCAAATACCATTGATTGTTCACTCTGAATAACTTTGTTTTTTAATATGTATCAATGAAATTGATTTGTTAAGAAAAATATAAAATAGTGATGAATAGGTGGAGCACAGGGCATTTTTAGGGCATTGAAACTATTTTTTATGATACCATAATGGTGGAAATATGACCTTAGAAATTTATGAAAACCAATAGAATTATACAACACAGAGTGAACCATAATATAAATGAGAGACTAGTTAACAATAATATATCAATAGTTATTCATCAAGTATAACAAATGTACCACACTAATGCACAATGTTAAATATAAAAGAAATTGCTCAATTTTTCCTTAGACCTAAAACTATTCTAAAAATAGTATATTAAAATAAGTAAGTGAATAAATAAAATAAAATTAAACCAGGGGCTTTTGTTTTACATGGATATGAGTTCAATTCCATCCTTCTTGTTCTCTAGGTTAGTGATTAAGAAAACTTGTTTAGTATCTCTGAGCCTCGCTTTACTTAGATATATTAAATGAAATAATAATGATTGAAAGAGCTAATAATGATTGAAGAAGAGTTTTAAGTGTTAGCATGTCAAGTTTTTATTATAATAACTGTACGCATTGTTATGTATACTAAAGATGCCAGGTAACTTTCTCCTTTATTTAGTTTATGTAATTAAAATTATAGATGAAAATTAGAGGGGATATTTTCTTTTCTACAAACTAATGTCATAGGGAATGATGTTTATCTGGGCATATAGACCACAATTTTATATATATTTAGTATTTACTCTGTATTTGATAAGTTGATTGAATTACACATATATTACCATTTGTTCACCATTTTAAAAGAATGATTTTATTTTAGTATAATTTTAGATATACAAAAAGTTGCAAATACATTACATAGTGTTCTCAGATTTTCCACACTCAGTTTTCCCTATTATTTCCTATTATTATCTTACATCAATTTGGTTCATTTGTCACAACATCCTTTTTCTAAACCAGAATTCAATCCAGCATACTACATTACATTTAGCCATCAAGTTTCTTTAGGGCTCTCTAGACAGTGACAATTTCTCCAACTTTCCTTGCTCTTGATGATCTAGACTGTTATTAAGGAGGAAGGGACAAATCTTCTGTACATTATAAGTCAACTGGGTTTTTCTGATAGTTTTGTCATGATTAGATTGGGGTTATGGAATTTTGGGAGGAAGTCCACAAAAGGGATATTTCCATTTCATCATATCATATCAGTATTTACTATCTATCTGACTAATTTCTACTATTGTTAACCTTGATCACTTTGCTGAGGTAGTGTTTGCCAGGTTTCTCCACAATAAAGTTACTCTTTCTCCCCCTAATTCTATACAGTAATCTTTGGAAGTTTGTTACTATGTGTATCCTATACTAAAAAGTGGAGGGTTATTGTCTACCTCCTTGGAAGTGTAGTATCTACATAAATCATTAGGAATTTTTCTATATGGGAGATATGTCTATTCTCCCCATGTATTTATTTTTATTGAATCTCTTGTTTATAACAGTATGGACTCATGGATATTAATTTAATAGTATGGATTAAAGTCCAATACTGTACAATTTAGTTTATTGCATATATTTTTCCAGTCTTGGACATTGGGAGCTGGGTCTCATGTCTTTTTGATATATCCTCATCACTGTCCATATGTATATGTGTTGTAGTTGTATTTTAACTGTTTTGTTTTTAAAATCCTTCTTTACTTTTTGACTAAAATGGGCTCCAGTTCATCTTTTACATTCCTTGTAACAGTCCTAAAATCAAGCAAATATCCTGGGAGTCCTGTTTCCTTTTATTTTATAATGGTATTAGAAATCAACATCTCTGCATGGGTGAACATGTGCTCTTATTATAGTCAAGAAATGTAATCTAGGGCCAAATTAACACCTTCAATTATAAAAATAAGACACATATTTTCCCATAATCAAAGAAGTATACTTGTAGATTAAGCTCTTTATCACATCTTGTTTGTGTTTCTTAATTGGGAGGAAAGGGACACTTCAGGGAATGATTTACCCCAACTCAGATATTTTGTCACATTCATGTTAAATATTCCTCTAGGGAAAGCAAGAGAAGCATTTTCAACTTAAAATCTTGGGTGATGGAGGATTTCAGTAAGTGTAGGATTAAACTGGGAACAATTTACCAGGCCTTTTTGTGAGGTCAAACACACTTTTCCAAAATAATCAGGATTTTAGAAGCATCTTTTCTTTTTATTTGAATAAGTGGCTTCCAAATTACCCTAGCAATAAAAAAAGCACAACTGAATATTTAAACTTCTGCATAAAACTGGTAATATTTTTTATTAGGAAATAACTTATTTGTATTTATTTATCCTCAGAGAAAGTCAATCTGTTCAATCCAATTCTAAGTATCTAATACATACAAGCCACTGTGGAAGGAGAGAAAGTGTAAGGACTTTTCTAGGACTAATTTACAGACTAAAATGAGTTGTAAAATGTACACAGTAGTTCTTGATTGGAATGGGTACTACAAATTGAGTACTATTCGTAGTTGGGTGTCAGAAGGACAAGCAAATAGCAATATCTGTTTGAGTGTCCCAGGCAATATTTCACAGAGGTGATAGTTCACATCATGGATATGGTAGGTTGCAGGCTTCTTATCTCCTTAATGGAACGTGAGTATACAAATATTATGGAACATTATAGTATGGTACATTACATGTACCTATGGGGAATCCTCTTTAATTCTTTCATTCATTCAATAAATACTAATTATCTACTTTTATCCTAGATGCACAGATTCAGCTGTGAACAAATAGACAGAAATCTGTGTCCTTGTATTGCTTCTTTCTAATGCAAGTCATTCTTACTGCATGTCATTCTACTGTATATCAATTACATGAATTTTACACCTGTGTGCATGTCTTTCTATTCAGCATCCATCTATTCATTTATCTATCTATCTCTACCTATATAAGTAGTTGATAGAAACTTTAAACAGTTTTTCACTTCTTTTTGCTAAAGAGTTTTGACCAAAAAATACATTTGGAAAACTTTCAAGAATGAATTTGAACCTACAGTTAATGACAATGGAGTGTTGTATGATGTTAAGAGCAATGAGAATCAGAACTACCTCTATATATGATTCACGATCCTACCTAAGCTCCCTAAGTGTATTGCTGTTATTACTGCCTATGTAAAATACAGTTTTGAGGTCTCAGTGACATGCCACAGAAAATATGTAATCACATCATTAGCTAAGATTTTAATTTTTTTAATCCAATGCATAAATATGGTATATTTTCAAATATTAAGAAAGAGCACATATTAAAAAGTAGTTGCTTCTATGACTCTCTCTCTCTTTCTTTCTCTCTCTCTCTCTTTATTTATTCCATTTATAATAGATCCCAGTAAGAGGATTAAGAGTCATCCTGAATGAGGTGGGTCACACCTTAACTGAAGTAGCCTCATCGAAAGGCCTTACTTACACTGGGTTTTTGCCCACAGCTACAAACTACCACAGCCTGCAATGACTGTTTTTGTACATGTGAGTAAGCAAATCTCTAGGAAATTGAATCACTGGTCCGATTTTTGTATGCAGCTATAATGTTATAGATGTTGGAAATCACCCCCTAAGAGACTGTAGCCACTCAAACTCCTACCTAAAATATATGAGATTGACAGTTTCCCACACCTTTGCCAGCACTACATATTAACAAACATTCATCAAAAGATCATTTTACTAATATAATAAATGAAAGGGATATCTAATTGGAATTTTTATTTCTATGGAGTTAACTATGAATAAAATTGAATATCTTTTCATATGTTTAATTATTTTGATAAAGAGAAATGTCCCTTGTAAAAATTGTTCTGTAGTTCATTATTCATTTGGATTGTCATTTTTAATATTGATTTGTGAAATCTATTTATCATTGAAGAAATTATTCTTTTGTATTGTAAATATATTTTACCAATTTCTCATTATTTTGCTTTTGACTACGTTATTATTGGGGAGAATAAATGTAGCTATGTACATAAAATAAATTGTATAGTGTCTGGCATATAGCTAGTTATAAATAAATAATTAGGTTCACTTTTTGTTTCTGTCTTCTCTTCCTTGAAGTTAGAATATGGGACACTCAATAATAGAAATGACAAAAATTCTATTGAAAAATTTCAGCTATCACTCAGATATTCCTTAGCTCATTTTTCATGTCACTGGTACTTAACTGTAAACCTGAATTTTGAAAGAATATTCTGAATTCGGGCAAATGCCCCCCTCTCCTTTTTAATTAACCATAGATAGTCTCGGAGTCTTCATTATCTTAGGAAATATTGATGAGAGAGCCAGAAAATAATGAATAAGGAGAATAATTTAACTGTGGAAAACATGATATGTTAAAAAGTACAAAATTGAATGTGAGGTTCATTAAAACTGGAAACAAGAAAGATTTGAGAGGTAAAGTAAATTATGCATAAATTATCTCTATTTTTTGTAACATACTACCCCTAATATTGCTAGGTTCTTGCTGAAAACTGAAGAACGAAATTAAGATCAGGAAATTATCTAGTTGTGCAGAACCCAGAAAATTAATGTTTATTATGTCTGAAAGGTGATTTAATTTTTCATAATTTCCTATTGCAATTTCCTATGCAATCAGGTAAATAGTTTTAATAAGTATTATGACGTTTATTTCATTCAGAAAAACATCAGTGAGCTGAAATGAAACTGATTACCCATTGATAAGGAAAAGTTCCATGATCTAGCATATAGTCAACCTCCAAATGTGCTTTTTTATAAAATTAATTATTTTCTCCTTACAGATGAACTTTTTATAACCTGTGCTTCCCCAAATTCACTGATACAATGCATCAAAACAGCAGTGTAACTGAATTCATACTGTTAGGATTAACACAAGATCCTTTGAGGCGGAAAATGGTGTTTTTAATCTTCTTAATTTTCTATGTGGGAACGGTGGTGGGCAATTTGCTGATTATTGTGACTATCAAGTTCAGCCGGACACTTGGAAGCCCCATGTACTTCTTCCTATTTTTCTTGTCTTTTGCTGATGTCTGCTTTTCAACTTCCACAGCCCCTCGGCTAATTGTGGATGCTCTCTCTGCAAAGAAAATCATATCCTACAATGAGTGCATGACACAAATTTTTGCACTACATTTATTTGGCTGCATGGAGATCTTTGTCCTCATCCTAATGGCTGTTGACCGATATGTGGCTATCTGTAAGCCCTTACGTTACCCAATCATCATGAGACGGCAGGTCTGCATCATTTTGATTATTTTTGCCTGGGTAGGGTCTTTCATACATTCTATAGCTCAGATTGCCCTGGCCTTGATATTGCCTTTCTGTGGGCCCAATTTGATTGATCACTATTGCTGTGATTTACAGCCCTTGATTAAACTTGCCTGCATGGACACTTACGTGATCAACCTACTGCTGGTGTCCAATAGTGGGGGTATTTGTTCAAGCAGTTTCATGCTTCTGATGATTTCATATGTTGTCATCTTGCATTCTCTGAGAAACCATAGTGCAGTAGGGTGGAAAAAAGCCTTCTCAACTTGCATCTCCCACATCATCGTAGTCATCTTATTTTTTGGTCCGTGTACATTCATGTATACACGACCCCCAACCACTTTCCCCATAGACAAGATGGTGGCAGTATTTTATACTATTGGAACACCTTTTCTCAACCCACTCATCTATACACTAAGGAATGCAGAAGTGAAAAATGCCATGAAAAAGTTATGGAGAATTAAAATTACCTTAGAAATCAAAAGATGACTTGAGTTTCCAGTTACTTACTGAATCATGGTTTGATTAAATTGGTACATGTATCAAATATGAAAATATGTGATTATTTTGGGAAGAACATACAATTGTATATAAGGTTGTAGGCTGCTACATTTTTCTACTTCACAGAGATGTTCAATTCCAAAACACTATTTCTTGTATCAGAGAAAAGTGAGTATCAGTTTAATTCAGATAATTATGGACTAAGAGTCTTTCCTCTCTATTTATTTTCTGCCTCCCAAGTCATAACTATATCTTGAGAATAAACCTGACTCTCCCTATATAATCTAATATAAAATGTACCTGATGGGCTTACTTTTTTCTATGTTCTGAACTCACCCTGGTAACTTTCCTGACATCAACCTGAATTGTTCTTTTCTTGAGAGCTCCTTTCTGCAATTGCTGACCATAAAATTGATTCACCAACTCTGAATCTGCACACTGGTTCATTAAGAGAAAAGATCTTTACTCAATAAAAGCTTTTCCAACTTCAATGCTCAATAAAAAGCTCAATAAAAGCTTTCCAATGAGCATCCATAAAATATTAAATAAAGATTTAATTCATCTATGACACATTTCCACATAGGTATCCAGCTCTTCCTCTTGAATGCCTCCAGGAGAAGGGAACTCAGTGTACCAAGACTGTCCATTCCACTTTACCACTAGTTTGTCTTTTAAATGTTCCATGTTTTTAAATCATAGACTTTTGGAAATGTACTTATATCATAAACTATGTTATTTTCATTGTTTACTTGTGCTAACATAACTGGAAGATTATTTGTGGGATGTTTACAATATAGTATTACAATCGACCTCATCATATTTGCTATGATTGGTGAATGGAAGCTGCAGCAACAGAATTTTTAAAATCCAAGAGCATGGAAATTAAAATAATGTATATCAGCAAGATTAAATAATAATATGCATATACCACAGAAGAACAACACATTGCATGAGAATGAAAACTAGATGAAAAGAACCTGTTTTGAAGACAATTAATGGTATGATATTATTTTATTTAAAGATATATTGTGTAAGTGAAATGAATGATATTATAACGGACATTTATAGAATATCTGCAACATTTGTCTTCAGATAGTGGTAGTAAGGAGAACCCATGTTGTAGCAGGTAGCTACTTTCTCTTTATATTTGACCTGCACAAATTGAGGGGTTGCCAAGAATTCCAAGTTAGAATTGGCAGTGCTGTTTTGGTATCATTAGAGGGCAGCGTAGTTTAACAGCAACAACTTGACTGATTCTGCTAAGGGTTTTAACATGAACGTTTCTATTCATTGGTTCTAGTGTCGTAATGTTCAAAACATCTTTTCTGTACACATCTTTAGTAACCATTACAAGTTTTTCTTTCATTTCACATGCTGCTTGTGATTCTTTAATTGTGCAAAATTTAACAATAACAGCCATATCCTTTTGTGAAAAATGATTAAAAACTAAATTCAGGAAAATTCCACAGGTTTTTTGTTCTCACTTTTTCCCCTTACTGTGAGATTGAGAAGTGCAGTGTCTATGATGTAGTCCCACTTGAGGAGGGTCACATATTTATTAGACAAAAGAAATGTCATGGATGCATCATAAAATTATCTAATCTTCTCTTTCATCACAACAGCACAAACATACATGCTGAAATACATGCCCCCCCCCAAAGAAAAACAACCTTAAAGAAAAACACTAAAAACACACACTGACTATTCAGCTTTCCATGGCTATTTGCCTTTCAGATGAATAAATGAAGGCAGGAAGTAGAGAACCAAATAAATGAACAAAATGTAAATGAAAAAATAGCAATAAATTAAAAGAATGTGAAGAATCTGTACAGGAGAAAAAAACCTGGAAGGATTTTCATGGTTCAAAAATACTTATATGGGAGTGAGTTTAGCTCAGTAGTTAAGTGCCTGCTTCACATATATGAGGTCCTGGCCTGGGTTCAATGCACAGTACCTCCTTTAAAAAAAATTACTTACACTCAAATTAAACTTGGAATATTGATGTACTAATTTTTAACTTCTGGGATACCATATCTAATCAATGAAAATTTTGAAGTGACCACCCTCTCCAAAAAAGAAGCTATAAATTATAATTATCCTTTTATTATAGAAATAGATTTTCTAATGTGCTTTTTTTTCTTGCTATCAAACTATCAGTGAAGATGCAATGCCACTTCTGTATTTGTCCGTGATAAAATGCATAACCTGAATATAATCATAAGGAAACATGGTACAGATCCAAACTGAGGATTAATTTACAAAGTAATTTGCCTATAAGCTTCAGAATTTTCAAGGCCAATAAAGTCAAGGGCTGACACAGGGTTTATTCCAGATTAAAGGAGGCTAAAGAGAAATGATACCTTACTGCAATGTGTGATGTTGGATTAGATCCTGAATTCAGAATGGTAAAATAGCTAAAAAGGGCTTCACTGGGACTGTTCTTAAAATTTGAACATAGACCAGGTTAGACAATGTATGAATATTAAATTCTCTTAGGTTTATAAAATATCATTTTACTGTGGTTATGCAGAATGTTTTATTCTTTTTAAAATGCACACTGGAGCATTTATGGAAAAAAGTCATGATGCCACTTTTGCCCTCAAATGGTATGGAAAAAAATTACATCTATTTTTATAAATGGAAAGAAAGGAAAAAGAGAAGGAAGGAAGGAGGGAAGGAAGGAAAGAAGAAGGGATGTAACAAAGGAGAAAGGGAGGAAGGGAGAAAGGAAAGAAGGGAAGAAGAGAGGGTGGGAAGTAGGGAGGAAGGGAGGGAACATTGTGGAGCAAATTGTAGACAATTGGTGAAACTTTACAAAGGATTGTTAATGGGAGTTACCTATCCTATCCTTGCAATGTTTATGTAAGAATGAAATTATGTCAAAATTAAGAGTCAATATATGAGGATAAGTGTTTTAGTGTCCTGTTTGCTAAATCTAATACCATGTAATGGGTTAACTTAAATAACAGGGAGTTTTTCACTCAAGATTTTGAAACTAAGAGATGTTCACAATCAAGGCATCATCAAGGCAATACTTTCTTCTAAAAAGCTGTGGTGTTATGGGACTGGCTGCAGGGATCCTTGGTCCTTGGCTTTTCTGTTACATTAAAATGCACCATGCAGACTCTCCTGGCTTTCCTTTCCCTTCTAGTTTCCTTCTACTTCCAGCTTCTTGTTGGTTCCTCTCACTTTCTCTACTTGTGACCTTCTCTATAAGGCATTTAGTAATAGGATTAAGACCCATTCTAATTCAGCTGATCAGACAATAACTGAAGTAATCTTATCCATAGGTCCTATTTACATAGATTCACAGCCATAGGAATAGATTAAATTAAAGAATATAATGGCTAATATTCATCTTGCCCCCTTGTCCCAGACTGAAAATTGCATTCCAGGAATAGAAGTGAGTATGGAAAGCTGGACTTTGAAGATGTGAAACAATTAGAAAAGGAAGTTAAGTTTTCAGATAAGGGTAAGTTGACCCCTGGCTCTTAGAAACTGTGCTATTAAGGGGACTTGGTGCAAAAATCCAAGTTAAAGTTAACTGTAAATGTATAGATCAACCACATAATAAATTCCTAGAGAAATGGAATTTAAATATCGATTCAATTTCCAAAGACAGAAAGTAAGATAGACAATGAGAGCTCAAGAGGGTGAGTTTCAACTGATTCTTTTCTAGAAAATGAACCATTGTCTGGGAGAGTAGTCTTGATGTTGAGATGGTTTGGGCACTTGTGCTAGTCTCTGTCATATCTTTCTTTTTATTTTTTTTTCTATATTCTATCTGCTTGTGTCATGGTCTTTTTAGTGCATCGCTTCACTGAACAGGGGACTGTGCCTCCCCACACCACGCAGGTATGGAACAACTTTTTACTTTTTTTATCAGGAGATCCTGCGATTGAACACAGGTCCTCCATATGGTAAACAGGTACTCAATTACTTGAGCCATAGCCGCTTCCCATGGTATCTTTATTCATTTCCTTAAAGTGACTAATGCTTCAAGATTCAACTCTGATATTATTTATTCCAGGACCTATTTTGTTTTAGGTCACTACCTTCTCATACTCACCACATCAAAAAAAAAAATTGATTGCAATGTGATAACTGTAAGTTATTCAAAGACTGTGATTATTAATTCACTGGACTTTATGTCTCTAATAACATGCACAAGGTCTGTGAGAAAGCAGACAATGAATAAATTTGTAAAAGTGGCCAGAAATGTGTACATATTATTCTATACTTCTTACTTCACAATGCACCTGAAGACAATTTCTTATCACTCTTTTATTGATTTTGAGAGTTATTTACATAATAAAGAAGGTATGTCTTTGTCTTTCAAAAGTTTGGTAAATATATTTTCAAGGTTCTCAGCATTTGTAATTTGCTTTTATGATATTTTTGAAGAATTATTGTTAGAAAGCATATTCTCTATATTTGTGATCACAGTAGAATCTCAAGAAATCTTAGTCACTTTTTATTTTTGCCTTCTCTCCACTGAAGTCATATTATGGCACATATGATGGATTTTACAGTATGCAAACTATTGAAAAACATCAGGAATGGACTAAAGTTTCACAGAAGCTTATCCCAAAAGCTTAAACTGAAAACTGAAATGCATAAAGATACCCTCATTAACAGCAATTTAATGACTTTCCTCTTCCCTTACATATAGCCTCAGTGCCCTCCTATGTCTTAAGAAACTTTTTTAACGTATTCAGAGAAAAACTGGAAACAAGAAGGAATTGAACTTTAAACAAGACATCATAAGTTACAAAAATGAGATTTAACAGCATGAGCTGAATTTATAAGTAGAAACAACTAGGAATTCTAAGAGGGGAGCAAAAGGTAAGAGAGAAGTCTACAGTTGAGGCAATAGAATATAATAAATGTTTATGAAATTTTGGAATCCTAAAGTGCTCTTCACTGCACTATTTTTTACACTATTTTTCAGCAATTGTCTGGGGCATATGGTTTTGAATAAATTCTTTGAAGGTTTTTTTCATTTGTGGCTGTTGCTGTTGCTTCTCACTGACAAAAATAAGCTCAAATATTAACCCAAGAATTCTCTGAAGTTTCAAGGAATATGACAGTGAAATGAAATAAATTATACTCAGGAAATCCTATTTTGGAGCAAATTATCTCTATTATTGACAATCATTTTCTTTTTGAAGACACACTAAAAATTAAATAGTATCAATAGATAGAATTAATATCATTTTGTCCATAGGATAAAACTATCCAGAGAGGCAAATGATTCTCTAAGCTAGTAAAAATGGTAAAACTCAGTGAGAGGAGATTTTGAACTCAAAACTTAAAGTTCTTTTTATTAACTTATGTTTTCATCTTGCGGATGATTCTTTAGTTGTGCTTTCTCATATGTACTGAAGCCATGCAACAGAATAATACACTGATTGTGCTTTTATATCTAGTACTGACCCAGGATCCTATAAAACAGAATGATGAAAATCTTTTTCATTTCTACTTGAGGACCATGGTGTTGAATTTTCTCAATATTGTGATCATGAGGTTCATCTAGACTTTTGAAATCTCCATATATTTCTTCCCAATGTAGCTTGCCATTACAACATTCATTTTTCAAATATCATATCCCACAAACTACGTTTTAAATCTACTCTGAAATTAGTGCAATATACAACAATGATTACATAATCCAAGTTTTGCGTAAGTCTTTAGTGACATCAAGATCTTTGTTCTCCTCCTCATGACTGATGATTTCTGTGTAGCAATCCTTAAGTCCTTCTCTCACATCGCAATAATGAGAAAACAATAATCTTGATCGTTCATTTGGCCTCAATAGAGTCCATTTTGTATTCTACGGCCAGATTATCCTGAGCCTAAGATATCCATTCTTTGATCCTGATTTGATTGATCACTAGTACTGTGATATGAGCCTCTGCTGTAACTTGCCTGCATGGATACTTATATGATCAAACTATTGTTGATTCCCCATGGGGCCATGTGCATAGAAATTTCCTGGGTTGTGATGACCTCATATGTTGCCATCTTTCATTCACTGAAAATCACATGAGCTTTTAAAAGCAGAGACATTTCTCCAGCCAAGAGAGATACGGTAGGAGAAGTCAGAGAAAGTTGAAGGATGAGAATAACTTCAACCCCGACTACTGGTTTGAAGATGAAGAAGGCAAGAAAATGAGGAATACAAGTGAACTTTATGAGATGATGTCAACAAATATTGATCTCAGCTCTGCATTCTCAAAGAAGTGAACTCTGCCATCAAACTAAAAGGAAATTGACAGTGGATTGTCCCAGAAAGCCTCCAGATGAGTGCCCAGACAGATTGACAATGTAATTTTCACCTTTGGAAACAAAAGCAGAGACCAGCACACCTCATCTGAAACATTGCACTTCCTGAATTACCTCCAATATACTCACCAATCATTCTTTTATTTGAACTGTATGGGGTATGATCAGGGAATGGGAAAAGTTAGTGACATGATTCTAAAGTCATTCTGAATGGGTTTATTTATTTATTTTAAAGAAACATTAGATTATATAAATATAGCATAAAAAATATAGGGGATTTTCATATGCCGCATTCCCTTACTCTCACATACATTCCCATATTAACAACATCCTTCATTAGAATTTGTTACAATTGATGAACACATATTGATGCATTGCCACTAACCATGGCCTATAGTTTACATTATAGTTTACACTCTGTCCCGTGCAATTTTGTAAGGTATTACAAAATATATAATGGCTTGTATACGTCACTGCAAGTTAAGCAGGACAAATCCAATGTCCTGAAAAGGTCTCCATATTACGCATATTTTTTCCTCTCCCTCTCCTCAGAACCTCCTGTGGCTACGACCTCCTGAATAGTGTCTTTTTAAGCCAGTAAAGGGAGGGAGTTGGCTCCAGTTGCTGACATCTTAAACAGGAATGTGGAGGAATTGGAATTTTTCATTTATACCGGATGGCCTTTGAAATAATACCAGAAGAAAGGAGAAGAAAAAGTCCTACTTGATATCTTAACATGCATGCATATGCACATAGTCAAGAATTACACCGTTTTATGTTATAAGCCCATTCTACAAGCCACTTTTCTTAATCACATTCATTTTATTTTTGCCACATTAATAATATTTTCATATGAAAAGAAGATAAGGCAATTAAATGAATTAGCAATGCTTATTGTTTGTGTTCTATAAAAAACTTTAAAAATGAAAGGCAACACAGTAAACATTGCATTAGAAATATTTTTACATTTTAGGAAAGAGAAGATATTATCTGTTCTCATAAGACTTAAGTTTTGAGGCATGAAGTGGATAATTTGTCTCACCTGTTTTTCCTTCCATCTTTCTTAAACTTCCTCTTAACTCTTTTGTTTGCCTTTCTGTTAATTGCACATCCACTTTGAAAAAATATATAAGGAGACAATGGAGTAAAAATAAATTACAAAATGGGCAAAAGTTGGAGGGAAGGATGTAGAGCGAGACAATCTTCAAATTGATATTTAAGCGATTGTATCCTGTAATAGACTTTCAACCCCAAAATGAACTATTGTTTTTTCTAACATTTTAAATATTGCATTTGATTGTCTTTTCATAAGTTAGTCTGTTTTTGAGATCTTAAAGATAAAATGGATAGAGAAGGAAACACTTTTGTTGAGGGATTAAAAGGAGACATGAAAAATCCTTTGCTTTACCAGTGACTGATATGACAGGCATCAGTCTATATCATTGGGTTACAAGGTAGAGCTTGCATATTCTTGGTTATTATCTACTTGGGAAAACTGAAGTGTGTCCAGAAGAGATAGTTTGATAAGGATAGAGTTGGTGGCCATTGCCCAACATGCCTGATACTTCTCAGGTTTCTTATAGTCCTTCATCTTTTTTTTTTCTCTTCCCTTCCTTTTCCACTCTTTTGTGTTTTATCTCTCCATTGATTGGTAGAGGAAAATTTAAGGGAATCATGGTGCTACAGAAGTTCATGTCCCAGTTCACACAGAGCATGACATAATCCCCAAATGCTTATTTTGGGGTACAGGTTGGGAGCCATGCATTACAGTAAGGGGATCCTGACATGTTCAGCTACAAGTAAATGCTCCCAAATATCTGTCTTCATAAATATGAGAAAAGTATCTCCTATTGAAACTGATGTATGAAGTTTTCATTTCCAAGCTAGCTTAGGAATGAAGTCCTTTAATACTTTCTGTGCAGCCTACAAATTAGAACTTCATCAACATTTTGAAGAATTTATACTTGAGAGGAGATTGAGAATTTTGCTTGAGAAAGCTTCAGATCTTGAACTTCCAAATTATTTGAATCTTTGAGCTAGAAGAATCAGTCTCCTTGCCTTGCTCCAAAAGAATAACATCACCATTATTCAAGAACACACAATGCCTTCACCTGAAACAGGCACCTCTCAGACTCCACAAATCAAATGGCAACACCCCTAATTACCTCCAGATCAATAAACATAGTCTAATCTCAGCTTAAAACAAGTAAAGATTCTAATTAGATAGGTATTAACCAACAAGTCAAACACATTTGTAGGACTTTGTTAATATGAACTGTGTGAAATGGGAGAACATTTTTTTAGAATAGATCTTGAGTTTGTTAGACTTGGATGATGGGCAGAATTTAATTCTGGAAATGTGCGACTATATTAAGTTGATACATGGGATTCAGAATTCTGATACAAATATAGACAGCCATCTGCTTGGATTATGAATTGAGTTATAGCTCAAGACTCCTTCAGAGTAAGGTTAGTTTGGCTATGTAACTGTCTTGTGATTAATTCCTTATTATTTGAATGTTTATTTGGGATAGATATAATTAGTAACTTGAAGAATCCTTCTATTTATTCTATTGAAAAAAACCTTACATCACAGACAAGTCAGAAATCTGAAGAAAAATGATATTTTATAAGGACTTCCAAAGATAATAACAATCATATATTTAAAAGATTCAAGGTTCTCATAATATCATCATTAAATTAATTGGCCTAGCTTATGCAACAAGTAGATGAATTATAACATGGGACTATAGACTACTATAATATCACACAGGTGGTAACCCCAATAAAGATTGCAGTGCAATGAATATAAAATTTATTAAAACATTAGAAAATTTAGCACTTGCTTTGTACTTCTGATCTTGTGAATGAATTTTTCTCCAATTCCATGAAAAGGCAAAACAAAATAAATTAGCCTTTACATAGCAAAAGACAATACCATTTTGCACTGGGCCATATTCTCCTGTCATTTTGTGTTCATATTAGAATCCCAGGGGATTTAATCTTCTGAGTATTCTTCAAAATAGCAGAATGGTCCACCGTATTGATAGCATCAGGCAAAATGGACTGATGAGCAAGAAATAAAAAGTATTCACAAATCACAGTGTAATTTATTTAAAATGGCAATGTCACCTTTGCAACTCTTCCCATTAACAGGTGGAGAGTATCTCCACATCATTTCTTCTGGTTTGTGACATGTTTTGATGAACAAAATATGATAAAATGATGTGTGTAACATCTGAGGGTTGACCATGAGTGGCCTTGAAGCTTAAGCTTTTGTGAGACAACCAAAGCAGTGATACAATTATGGTGTGATAGAAACCGATTTAGTTTACTGGAAAATGAAAGGCCATATGAAAGAGAACTGACATACCTAAGCCATTTGCCTCATTTATCAAATGAGGCCATCTGGGACTGAGCATTCCACTTGAACTGTCAGAGTGTTACCAGGTGAGACCACCAGAAGAACAAAACAGCTGAATCTAGCCTAAATTGCAGAAACACAAGAAAATTTCAGTAGTAAGGAATGAGATCTGATTTTCTAACACACGTTAAATCTTTTTAGGAGACTTGAAGTGGCGCCACATTGAAAAATTTGACATGGTGTCTTTCCTCACCTCTCCGCTTATGGAAAAATCATAGTATCTCACTATCCAGCAAGACCCTATATCAACTTAGAATATACATATTTTTCACATAATTATATGGCAAGTGACTATCTTTTTCCATCATTGAGAAGATTATTCTCATTGATAACCATCCCTTGCTCATATTCCTACCTGAACTGTATAATATAAGAACATTAATATTCAATTATTTACATAAAGGATCTAGCATTGTATCAAAACATATTTTCAAACACCTCTGAGACACTTAAAGTTCATTTTGCAATGTGGGAAGAAGAAGGTAGAGTGGAATTTGTTTCCCTAACTATATTAATCAAGGATATCTACAGAAACAGAACTGACAGGATAGATATAATATAAATATTAAGAAATGTTTATAGGAGTTGAATTACTTGATTGTGGGGATGGGCAAGTGCAAATTTCTTAGGGCTAGCTGTAAGTTGGGAATTCTGATGAAGATTTTCAATATTTTCTCCAGGTGAAGCTGTCAAGGACATTCCCTACACTTTAATAATCAGTGAGTTGATTGCATCTATGATTGATTATATCTACAATCAATGGAGGAGGTTCCGTTTGGTAACAAATGACTTCTCATCCAATCAATAAAAGATTTTAAAATGAGAAGTGATTTCAGCATTCAGGGCTAGAATTCTCATCTCAACTTCAAATAGCCATCATATCCTGTATAACTCATCAAAAACCCTCATCAGAGTTCCTGAATTTCATCCCACCCTATGGAATATAAACTCACACAACCCCACAGTCATGTGAGATTATTTTTACAAAATATATTACTGTTTAGAGATAGCACCTGTTGGTTCTCTTCCCTAGAAAACTATTGCTAATACATGCCTTTATATCAGTGTCATACTATTGGGAGTCAACTTGAAAGACTAATCCAGGATACTCGTTCCTGGCTGCACTTCCAAGAGATCTTGCCCTGCAGGCAGGAACAGCTGGTGGATAGCTAATGAAGTTTTGGAAACAATCAAATTGAAGCAACCTAGGACAAATTATCATTGACTTCAAGACAAACAATAGAAGAACAAGGAGGGAGCAAAGTTTATTCCACAGTTAGTAGAGGGACTATGTGTGTCCCTTTAAATGGGGAAATTCCTAAGTCCACAGTGCATGATCACAATGAGACATTAGCTCGGAAAGGAGAGAGAAGACCATGTACTTTCACCTCAGGCTAGCCTTTTTTTTTTGGATGGCTAAACCCTCAATGAGAGAACTAGCCATTGTGCCAAGACTGTGAAGGTGTTTTTAGGTTTGGGCTATTTATTTGTTAGCTACTGGCACTGATGTACATCTCTGTCATATCACTAGCTGGGAAGCACTTAAGGAACAGATAGAAAAATACTAAATTCCAGAGTAAATACATTAAATACTAAAATATACTATGTGCAACAAAATATTGCAAGACAATTTAAGGAGCAGGAATGATGGTCATGCAAAGAACAAGATGAAACATCAGAAACTCTCAAAAAGGTGACAAGACATTAGACATGCCATACAAAAACATAAACAATCAATCTTCAATATGATCAAAGAACTAAATTAAACACAGAGAAAGAATTAAAGAATATCAGGAAAATGAAAAATGAAAAATTTAAGAATTAAAATAGAAATTATAAGAAAGAACAAAATGGACAGTAGTGTTAAACTCCAAAATAACAGACATTAAAAATTTCGTACAGAGTTTCAACAGCCAATTGGCTCTAGAAGAAGAAAGAATCAGTGAACTTGAAGATGAGATATGAAAGTAATCAGGATGAAGAATAGAAAGAAAAAGAATTTTAAAATGTTAAAAACCTAGGAGACCTGTGGGTCATCATCAAGCTTACCAATATACACATTATAGGAGTCCAGGAAGAAAAAGAAATAGAGGAAGGAACACAAGGAATATTCAAAGAAATAATGTCAAAAATTCCTAAATTTACCAAAAGACATGAACATACACATTCAAGAATCACAATGAACACCAAATTAAAGAAGCTTGAGGAGAACTAGGCCCAGACACATAATAACCAAACTTTTGCATGCTAAAGAAAAATAAAGAGTTCTGAAAAGTGAATGAGAAAAGCTACATGTCATATACAAGGGCCCCTCTAAGATTAGTAACTGATTTCTCAACAGAAAACATGGTTTCAAATAGACAATGAGATGAAATATTTAAAGTGCTAAAAGAAAATAATTTCTAGTCAAGAATTTTATATCCAGTGAGAATATCTTTAAAAAATAAGGAAAATTTTTATCCAACATTCCTAGATAAAGAAAAGCTCAGGGAATTCCTTGCCACAAGGCTTATTTTACAAGATGAATCATTATTTGATTCATCACTGGCCATTTTTCTTTTCAAGAAAAATGAACAACCAGGTTAAATATTCAAAATTCTACACAGTGAGAAGAATCCACTTCACCACTCTCCTTCAGGTATATCCCAGAATGAGCTGTCCACTTTTTATAGAAGAAAATTAGAGGGAAATTTTTATTTTTTACAAACTAATATCTCAGGTAATATATTTACTCTGACATTTAGATCATAATTTTATATATAATTGGTATTCATTGTGTATTTGATAAATTGATTGAATTACACCTATATTACCATGTGTTCACCATTTTAAAAGAAATATTTTATTTTAGAATAATTTTAGATATACAAAAGTGTTGCAAATATATTACAGTGTGTTCTCATATTTTCCACACTCAGTTTTCCTTATTATTTCCTATGATTTTACATTATTTTTTTTATTGGTCACAACTAATTAACATATGCTGATACATTATTATCAACTAAAATCCACAATTTATTCAGATTTCCTTTGTTTTAACCTAACATACTTTTTCGATACCAGAATCCCATCCAAGATACCATATTACATTTAGCAATTGTGTTTCTTTAGGCACTTCTAGATAGTGATAATTTCTCAGACTTTGCTTGTTTTTTACGATTTTGACATCATAAAGAGGAATGGACAAATATTTTGCATATTATCAATCAACTGTGGTTGTTTTTCATGATTAGATTGGTATTATGGATATTTTTGAGTAAGATGTCAAAGGTAACATTCCATTTCATCACATCATATTAAGGGTATATATTATTGACCTTACAAATTATTTTTATTTTTTAAAATCCTAGTCTCCATCCTCAGCCACTACTCTTATTATTATTTTTTATGAGGTACTGGAGATTGAACCTACAACCTGGTACATGGGAAAAGGTGCTTAACCACTGAACTACATCTGCTCCTCACTATTTACTTCTTTTTTAAAAAAATAGGGAAATCTTTACATTTTCAAATATTTTTAAAAAGATTTAATTTATTTATTTCTTCCCATGCACTCATTGTTTGCACTTGTTGTGTCTGTTCATCTTCGTTTCTTTAGGAGGCACCGGGAACTGACCTTGGAACCTCTGATGTGGGAGGGAGGGCCTAATCGCTTAAGCCATCTCTGTTTCCTGTTTTGCTGTATCTCTCATTATGTTCTGCCTCTCATTATGTTCTGCTCCTGTGTCTCTTGTTGTTTCTTCTTGTTGTGTCAGCTTGCTGCACCTACCCACTGCATCAGCTCACTGTCTTCTTTAGGAGGCACAGGGAACATCTGCTCTCTGTTTGTTGTGTCTCCAATCAAGTTTTTCTTCTTGTGTCTCTTGTTGGGTCATCTTGTTGTGTCAGCTTGTCATGCCTGCCCATCATGCCAGCTCACGGTCTTCTTTAGGAAGCCCTGGGAACCGAACCACAGACCTCTCATGTGGTAGGCAGGAGCTCAATTGCTTGAGCCTCATCCACTTCTCTCCAGGTTTTACTTTTGATGTAACCTTCATCAACTTGGATGAGTTAGTGATTTCCAGGTTTCTCCACTATACACTAGTTCCCTCACACCCCCATTTTTCATACTGTATTCATTGGAAGGAAGTCTTATGTGTGTACCATAATAAAAAGTGGAATTATTTTTTCCCTCATTGACAGTATAATATCTACATAAATCATTTGGAATTGTTCTAAAGGGGAGATTTGTCTATTCTTTTTTTTTTTTTTTTTAATGAATCATAGATTTATTTCAGTATGGACTCATAGATATTAATTTAACAGTTTGGTTTAAAGTCCAATAGTGTGTGATTTAGTTCATTGAACAGTTATTTTCTAGCTTTGGTCACTGATAGCTGTGTCTTATAGGTCCCATGTCCATCGGATATATCCTTATCATTGTGTATGTGTGTGTATGTTGTATTTGCTGTTTTATGGCTTTTTAAATTTCTTCTTTACTTTATGGCATAAAAATATGCTCCAGTTCATCTTTTACATTCTTTGATACAGCCCTAAAGTCAAGCAACTCTCACAGGACTCCTTTTTCCTTTTATTTTATAATGGTACTGGAAACCAAGATCTGTGCACTGGGTGTCCACACATTTTGTATTCTTGTCAAGAATTGTCATGTAGGGCCTAATTATTAATAACAACTGCAATTGTAAAAATAGGCCACTTATTTTCCCATAATCTAAGAAGACAAATTGAAGATTAAGCTCTATCACATCTGGCTTGTGATTCTTAATTGGGAGGGAAGGGACACCTTAGGGAATGATATTCCTCAGTTCCAGATATTTTGCATCATTCATGTTAAATACTCTCACACAGAAGGCAAAAGCAAGCATTTCCCAGTTAAAATCTTGGATGATGTTGGATTTCAGAAAGTGTGAGATGAAATTAGGAACCATTTAGCTAACAGGTCAGAATTTATGCCTCTTTGTGAGTTAAACAGAAACTGTTTCCAGAATAATCAGCATTTTAGGAGCATTTTTTCTTCCTGTTTGAGATAAGTGGCTTCCAAATTACCTTGGGAATAAAAGATGACAGCTAAACATTTTAACATCTGCAAAAAGACCGTTATGATTTTTATTGAGGAATTATTTGTTTGAATTTATTAATACTTGGAGAAAGTCAATCTGTTCAGTTTCATGGTAAGTTTCTTAGATATACAAGGCACTGTGGAAGAATATAAAATACACAGATTTTTAGGTTTGATTTGTAATCTAAAATGAGAAACTGGAAATAAAAGATGTGCAAGTCATTTCTTGTTGGAAATGAGCAGTACAACGTTAAGGGCTATTTCTAGTTGGTATTGAAAGGGACAAGCAATAGAAACAATGTCTCTTTGAGTGTTCCTGGAAATATTTCTAGGGGTTGATGACTATATCAGGGACATAGTAGGTTTCAGGCTTTCCATCTCCTCAATAGAGAGTGACTATAAAATAGCATGGGACATCATAGAATTGTACCTATGTGAAATCCTCTTTAATTCTTTCATTCATTCAACACATATTAATTACTTACTTTTATTCTAGATATATAGATTCAGCAGTGAACAAATAGACAGAAATCCATGTCCTTGTATTACTTCATTCTAATGTATGTGATGTTTATGGAATGTCATTTTACTATATATCAATTACATGAATTACACATCTGTTCATGTCTGTGTTTTTCTATCTATCCTTCTATCTCTATCTAAATAAATAGTTGATAAGAACTTCAAACAATTTTTCATTTCTTTTTCCTAAAAGAGATTTGAAATATTTTTGGATACCTTTCAAGAATACCAGTGAACCTATAGTTAATGAAAAAAAATGATGCTGTATGAGGTTAAGAGCACTGAGATCCAGAACTAACTGTATAAATGTTTTACCAGCTTACCCAAGCTCCTGGATATTAATATTTTCTGACATATATTGCTATTCCCATTGCCTATGTAAGAAGACAGTATTGAGGTCTCAGTGATATGCCACAGAAATCTGTAATCACATCATTAGCTAAGAGAAGATTTCAAAAATCTTTATTTTTAATGCAGTGCATGATTATGACATAATTTCAAATATTAATGAAGGACACATCTTAAAGAGTAGGTCTTCTTCCATTCTCTGATGCCTTTGAGACAGTAGTTTTCCTTCTCAGATATTAGGGTTATTTTGCCTTTCTTTGGTACTCTTCCAAATACAGCCCATTTATATAAAAAAGAAGGTGCAATATATAATATCCTGCTTTTAAGGAAAATTTTATCATTCTAAACATATAGATCTGTCCTCAGATTTTTCACTTTACAATATATTTTAGAGACCATTTTCTATATATATGTCCATTTTTATCAATGGTTGCTTAAAATTATCATCTATGACCTATTGAATCTGCTTCTGATGCACATTTAAGTTGTTCCTCTTCTTTTGGCTCCATGGAAAGGGACGTGTTTTAATTTCTTAGGCTGCTCTGAGCTGATAGCATGAAATGGGTTGGCTTCAAACAATGGGAATTTAGTAACTTACAAATTTAGGCCAAGAGAATGTCCAAATCAAGGCATTGTTGATGCATGCATTCTTCCCAAAGACTGGTTGCCTGTGATCCTTTACTCCTCTACCACATGACAAGGCACATGGCAGCATCTGCTGTGTTTACTCTTCCCTATTGGGTTCTGTTGACTTTACCTTCTTCCTTTTATGGCTTTCTCTCCCTATATATATATATTCATTCCTTTTATAAAGGACTCCAGTAAGTGTATTAAAACTCATCTTGAATGAAGTTGGTCACAACTTAAATGAAATATCCTCAAGAAAAGGCCTTACTTACAATGGATTTACATCCACAAGGATGGATTAGATTTGAGAACATTTTTTTCAGGTACATACAACTTCAAAGCACCACCAGCCACACTGATTGTTTTAGTAAATGTGAATAAGTGCATCTCTAGGAAATTGAATCATTGGCCTGATTTCTATGTGTAGTTACAATGTTATAGATTTTGGAAACCACCACCTAAGAAACTGTATACACTTAAAATCCTACCAAAAATATATAAGCTTCAGGGTTTCCCACTCCTTTGCCAGCACTACACATCAACACACATTCATCAAAATATCATTTTACTTACATAACAGATGAAAAGTGTATCTATTTGGAATTTTTATTTCCATGTACTTATCTATGAATGAAATTAAGTATCTTTTCATAATTTAATTATTTTGATAAAGAGAATTGACTCATAAAAAATGGTCTTTTGGCCCATTATTTATTTGTGTTGCCCTTTTTAAATATTGATTTGTATAGTCTATTTATAATTAGAGAAATTACACTTTTGCAAATATACTTTAACTATTTGACACTCTTTTTGCTTTTGACCATGCTGTTACATGAGAGGAATAAATGTGGCTATGTACATAAACAATTTGACCAAGGTCTGATATATAGATAGCTATAAATAAATGTCCACTTTCTGTTTCTGTCTTTTCTTCCTCAAAGTGAGAATAAGGGACACCAAGGATATAGATAACAAAAGTCTTATTGAAATGCTTCAGCAATCACTTAGAGCATCCGGAACTCAGTTTTTATATTCCTGGTGCTTAAGCTACAAACCTAAAATTTGAAAGAGTATTCTGATTTAGAGAAAATTTTCTCTCTCTCATTTTCCTCATATATAGATAATCTGTGTTTCCTTGTATTTTAGGAAATATTGATGACACAGAATAATAATGAATAAGGGGAAGCATTTAACTGTGGACAAAATAGTATGGTAAAAAAGTACAAAGTTGAATGAGAGGTTCAATTTAGAACTGGAAACAACCAGAAAGATATGAGAGGCAAATAAAAGGAAAAATACTTAAACTTATTCCAGGAAATATATGCAAATATGAGTGTGTTGGATCAGGGTTACTGGCTTGTTGGCTGCTTGTTCATTGAACTATTTTTCTCTCATTAACACCCAAACATTGTTTGGAAAGCTAAAAGCTTAAGTTTATTGCCTGAATCTCTGTGTATATTCATGTGTATGTAGATTTTATTAAGGAAGTTCCTCTCAAATATTTAGAAAATCTTCATTGAGTGCTGAGAATTTTGATAGAAGAGACTTAATGAATATATGACAAAGTTCAAGAAATGTTGAAAGCTCATTAAAGTAAATTATGCATAGGTTTTCACTATTTTTGTAACACACTTAATATGGATATGTCCTTGCTGAAAACTAAAGAAAGACATTGGGATGAGGAAATTATCTACTCCTGCCAAATCCACAAAATTAATGTTTAAGTCTGAAGAATCGTTTAACTTTCCATCATTTTCCTATGCAATTATGTAAATAATTTGAATAAATATATGATATTTATTTCATTCAGAAAAAAACAAAATCATTACAGAGAAAAGTAACTGTTTAGCCATTTGTAAGGGGAGGTTCCATGATCAAGCATATATTTAAGCTCCAAAATGTATTTATTTTATAAAATTAATTCTTTTCTTCTTGCAGATGAACTCTTTCTAAACTGTGCTTTCTGTAAGTTGACTTGAACAATGCAGCAAAATAACAGTGTGACAGAATTAATATTATTAGGACTGACACATGATCCAATGAGGGAGAAAATGGTGTTTGTAATCTTCTTAATTTTCTATGCTGGAACTGTGGTGGGGAATTTGCTCATTTTTGTGGCTACCAAGTTCAACTGGACACTTGGAAGCCCCGTGTACTCCTTCCTATTTTTCTTGTCTTTTGCTGATGTCTGCTTTCCAAATTCCACAGCACCTCGGCTAATTGTGGAAGGTCTCTCTACAAAGAAAATCATATCTTACAATGAGTGCATGACACAGTCTTTGCACTACATTTATTTGGCTGCATGTAGATCTTTGTTCTCATATTCATGGCTATTGATTGATATGTGGCCATCTGTAAGCCCTTATGTTACCCAATCATCATGAAACGGCAGGGCTGCATCATTTTGATTATTTTTGCCTGGATAGGATCTTTTATACATTCTATAGCTCAGATCACCCTGGCCTTGAGATTGCCTTTCTTTGGACCCAATTTGATTGATCATTATTGCTGCAATTTACAACCTTTGTTGAAATTTCACTGTATGGACACTTATGTGATCAACCTACTGTTAGTATCCAATAGTGGAGCTCTTTGTTCAAGCAGTTTCATCCTTCTGATAATCTCATACATTGTCATCTTGCATTCTCTGAGAAACCACAGTGCAGAAAGGAGAAAAAAAGCCCTCTCAACTTGCACCTCCCACATCATCGTAGTCATCTTATTTTTTGTTCTGTGTGCATTCATGTACACATGTCCCCCAATGACTTTCTCCATGGACAAGATGGGAGAAGTATTTTATACCATTGGAACACTCTGTCTCAACCTAGTTATCTACACACTAAGGAATGCAGAAGTGAAAAATGCCATGAAAAACTTATGGAATATTAAAATTACCTCAGAACCCAAAGGATGGCCTGAGAATCGTATTGCTTACTGAAGAATGGTTTTAACTAACTCGGTACATACATTAAATATGATAGTATCTGATTATGTGGGAAGGACATGCAATGTAGATGAGGATGTGTATTGCTATTTTTTTTTATAATTTGAAGAGAAGTTCAGTTTCAAGGCACCATTTCTGTACAGGAGAAAGATATGTGTTAAATTAATTCAGATAATTATTTCCCAGTAGACTTTCCCCTCTACAGGATCTTCTGATTTCAAGTCATACCATCATCAGGGTACAAGCCTGACTCCCCATATGTACTCTAATATAGAATGCACCTGATTCACCTACTTTTTTCTATGCTCTGAACTGCCCCTGGAAGGATTCCTGACATCAGTCTGCCATGCTCTTTTCCTGAGATCTCCTTTTAAGCATTCCTCTCTGTTACCTCTATTTCCTAACTCTGAATCTGCACTCTGTATAATTAAGAGAAAAGATCTTTACTCAATTACTTTTACAACTTCTGATCATCCATAAAATATTTAATAAAGACTTAATTCATATTTAGCACATTTCCACATAGGTATCCAGCTCTTCTTCTTGAATGCCTCCAGGGCAAGGGAACTCAGTCTATCAAGACTAACCCTTCCATTTTATCACTAGTTTTTATTTAAATCTTCCATATTTTTTAATCAAAAGCTTTAAAAATATTCTTATATTATAAACTGTATTTTTGTCAATGTTTGCTTGTGTTACGATAACTGAAGGATTAAATGTGAGATGTTGTCTCTATAGTATTACAAAGGGCCTGCAGATATTTACTACAATTGGTGTATGAAAGCTGCAGCAACAGAACTTTTAAACTCTAAATGTTTGGAAAGTAAAATAATGTATAATATCAAGACTAAATACAAATACAAATAACAGCAGAGAAACAACATATTTTATGGGAGTGATGGGAAGAAATGAAGAACCAGGTTTGAAGCCAATTAATGGTATAGCATTATTTTATTTAAAGTTGTACTGTGTAAATGAAATGAATGATATTATGATAGGCATTTAGAGATTGCACACAACATTGTCTCCAGACAGTGGAAGTAAGGAGAACCCATATTGTAGCAAAAATGTGCTCTCTCTTTCTACTTGAGCTGTCTGAATAGAGCAGTTATATAGATTTCCAAGTTAAAGTTGCCAAGGAAATTTTTGGCCACTAGAAGGCAAAGCAGTTTAGTAGCAGCACCTTGGTTGTATCTAACAATGGCTATATCATGAACTTTTCTATTCATTGGTTTCTGTATATTAAAATATAATGCATCTTTAGTGGCCATTACAAAATTTCATTTCATTTCAAATATGCTTGTAATTCTTTAATTGGGCCAAACTTACCCAATTTACCTCCTGTGAAAAAATATTTAAAAATAAAGTCAATAAAATACCACTACTTTTCTGTGTTCTCACTTTTTTTCCCTTCTTGTGAGACTAAGAAGTGTAGAGTTTACAATGGAATCCCACAGGAAGAGGGTCACATATTTAATAGAATCTATCATAAATTTTTCTAATCTACATTTTCATAGCAACAACAAAACATAGAGTCTCAAATATACACAGACACCACCATATACAAACTATTTAGCTTTTCTTGGTCTTTTGCCTTTCAGGTGAATAAATAAAGGTAGGAAGTAGAGAAGAAAATAAATAAACTAAAATAAAAATGCAAAAATAAAGATAGGATAACAAAATGAGAAGAATCTATATAGGGGAAACACTTTGGACAGTTTTGCATGATTCAAAAGTACTCATAGTCAAATTAAACCTGGGAAATTGAAGTAATTTTTTTAAACATTCTGAGACACCATATCTATCTAATGGACAATTTTGAAGTGGACATCCCCTCCAAAAATGATTAACCAAAAAAAGAAACTGTAAATTATAATAAGACTTTCATTTTAAGGATACATTTTCCACTGTGTTCTCAGAACTTTCTTTTTTAGGAGGTACTGTGAATTGAACCCAGGACCTCATATATGGGAAGCAGGCACTTAACCACTTGAGCTACACCCACTCCCTTCCAGTATTTTATACTATCAATGAAGTTGCAAAATCAGCTCTGTACTATTCCTTGCAAACATGTATAACCTCAATCTGATTATTAGGAAACATGGTACAGATCCAAACTGAGGATTAATTTACAGAGTAACTGACCCATAGGCTTCAGACTTTTCAAGGCAATGAAACCCAAACACTGACATAGGAACTATTCCACATTAAAAGAAGACAAAGAGAAATGAAAACTTACTACAATGTGTGATCTTGGATTAGATCCTGAATTCAGTAAGGTAAATAGATAAATAGGGAATCACTGGGATTGTTCATGAAATTTGAGTTTGGACTGAGTTAGATAATATATCAATATTAAATTCTCTTGGGTTTTTAGAATATAAACATTGTGGTTATAAACAAAAGTGTTTTATTCTTTAAAAAAGTACACATTGGGGCATTTTGTGATAAAAGGGCATGATGCCACCAATTTGCCTTCAGATGGTTCAGAATAAAATTACATTTATTTTTATAAATGGAAAGAAAGGGAAGAAGGAAGGCAAGAAGGCAGGCAGGCAGGCAAGATGAAAAGAAGGAAGGAAGGAAGGAAGGAAGGAAGGAAGGAAGGAAGGAAGGAA